>PVJX010035106.1:0-18473 GCA_004027295.1 Dolichotis patagonum | reverse complement strand
CACATCGAGATATTTATAAATAAATGGACATGACTTGAGACCATTCTCTTAAGTGAAATAAACCAAACTCACAAGGGTAAATACCATATAGTCTCCCTAATATGAGATTTGATAAGAGTATATAAGACTTTATGGTAAGCATGAGTCCCCATCTCATAGCTTCGAAGTCTTTCAAAGTTTTCAATCATCAGTTGGAATGGTTTTATCCTGTTTTGTTTGACGATATCATACTTGATGATATGAATAGCTGTTTTAAAGAAAGCAAAACATTATGACAGCTATTGCTGATTTAATATCATCCTTCTTAGAAGTCCTACCATGCTTTTTTTGTTCTACTACTGTTGGTTCTATCTATCACATTGTGTCTTATTGGAATTTGAATATGTGTGATAGTTCAAACAAATTTTTTTTCTTTTTTATCAAAAATGAGATATTATAGTACCCATTGATCATTTTCTGTTATTCGGTTCAGAAAGCCCTGTAAATCTTTCACTCTATGCATGGCTTTATCCTATTGTGTTATATTTGATATTATTGTATTTGAAACTATGCTCAACTATAGCAGAGTAAGAGATATGGTATTAGCTACTGTTGATGTCCAGTTGACTTAATGTATAGTACTGTGTTGCCTATGTTGTCCTGTTTTGATCTGCTCTGTACTGGCCCCTTTTGTTTTATTCTCTTTCAAATTTAAAAAAAAAAAAGCTTGGACTTCAGCCCATAGTGCTATTGGAAAGTGGTAAAACCTTAAATAGGTAGAGCCTGGTGGAAGGAAATTTAGTCATTGAGGGAATACCCTTGAAAGTGACATTGGGACCCAAGCCCTCTTCTGTCTCTCTTTTTGTTTTCTGACTATCATGAGGTGAGCAATTTTTTCTACCATGTGCTCTGCCATATGTACTCCCTCATCATAGGCCCAAAAGCAACAAAGTCAGCCATGTATGGACTGAAACCTCTAAAACTCAAAATGAAACTTTCTTCTTCATAAGTTGATTTTCTAAGGCATCTTGTTACAGTAACACAAAGCTGACTAACAGAGTTACTAAGAAGAATGAAACACATATATATAGATATATATCTATATATTATTTATTAATCCATTTCCACTGCCATAATGAAATTACTGTGACTGGCAACTTTTCAAGGAAAAGAAGTTTATTTACTTCACAGATTGGGAAACAGAAAATCCAAAAAGCATAGTACCATTTCTGGCTAGGACTCCACAACAGATGAAATCATGACAGCAACACGTTCAAAAGAGAAAGATCACATGACAACACAGAAGCCAAAGGGACAAGGGAAAGACACCTATCAGGAACCAACCACGATCCCATTAGAACTATACCAGTTCCTTGAGAGGAGCTCCTGCTCTGAAGTGTTTCTCCACCTCTCAACATAACTGCACTGGGGACCACACTTCCAACACCTGAATGCTTGGGAGCCACATTCCAATATCCAAGTCAGAGCATGTGCTACCTCAGGTGGTCAAGATAGAAAAACAAAAGAAACAGCAAGTCATAGTACAATGGAAAGGAAATGCTCCAAATATTAACTGTGGTTATCTTTAGGACACAGAATTAGAGAATGATTTCATTCCAAACACTCTTTGTATTTTTTAATTTCTAACCAACCAATACATTTATAAAACACATGCACTTTTTAAAAAGTAGAAGCCACCTCCAAAACACTCTCACAAACACTCTGCCCAGCTTCTGTTTTAGATGCTGGGAATGATACATCTCGGGCTATCCACAAACTAGAAAAGCTACAGCCTGCTTTTCTGAAGATGCTCCGTAAGGTAGGCATAGTTCTGATAGCTGCTCTTTCCCAGATGCCAATCAGACCTGTCCTCAAGTGATCCAAACAGGCAGAGAAGGGAACAGGTAGGAGGGAAAACTCTGACATCAAAAGTTGCCTCTGCCTCTCTCTCTCTCTCTCTGTCCCTGTAAGGTTGTCTTGTCAAGCTCAAAATTAGAAGCAAAGTGAAAGGCAGAAATATCAATTAACTGCAAAAGTAGCACACCCATCCTCTCTTTCAGTAGCATCCTAGGTCCTGGGCAGGGTGCCCACCAGAAAATAATTCTGCAACACAGCCTGGCCTGTCTGGAGCTATTTGTGAAAGTCAAATTGGGATACAACTTCTTGAAAAAATTCCATGAATTAGCATATTGCCTAATCTTTTTATTTGGATGAGTGACCATTCCAGAGTCTTTCTGTTTTTGTTTTTTGTTTTTTGCTTTTGTACCAGGGATCAAACTCACGACCTCATGCTTGCCAGGTAGGCACTTGTGTTGCTAAGTCAAATCCCCAGCCCCTCTATTCTGGTTTTCAGTGATGGAAAAGGGCACCAGAGTACAACCGCCACCAGTTTCCTCTCATTAAAGAAGGCCTGGTGTCATAAATATTTTAGAAGCTGATATAAAAGTTCTAAGCCAAGTGAGTCCTTCCCTCTTTCCTACTGTGTAAGCTCTAGCATATACATCTGTAGTAAATAAAAATAACCCTAATAATGTTATATTATTGGATCTGGTAATGCCATTATTGTTATTAATGATATAACAGCTCAATAAACAATATCTTAACTGTATGGTAAGTACTATACCAAATGCTTTGTGTGCATTATCTCACTTTAAAACAATCCTCTAGTAAGTACTATTATTCTGGTTTTAAAAATGAGAACACTGATGCTTTATCAGATAACTTTCATAACATTACTGAACTTATAAGTAGTTACACTTGGAATAACTTAGAACCATTCTTAACCACTCTACTACAGTGGTTTGCACCACTGTACACTCTTGGGATTTATGAGGGATATACCAACAGGAAACCAAAACACTACACTACAGACAAACTTTATTTTCCCCTTAAAATCCTATATAACTATAGGAAAGATATTTTGAAAAAATATATTAAAACAACACTAGAGGTAGTATAGTTCACTGGATAAGCACATAGACCCTGGAGCCAGACTACCTAAATTCAAATCTCAGCTTTCTACCATCTACCAGTTGTGTGACCTTGGGCAAATTGTTTAACTTTCCTAAGCCTCAATTTTATCATTATTAAAATGGGTTGTTCCAGCAGTTAGAAGAGTTAATATAACAAAGATACACATTTTGATTACTGCTGTGAAAAACTGCCACCAACTCAGTGGTTTAAAACAATACAAATTTATTACTCAATAGTTCGGAGAATCAGAAGTCTGCAACTGAACCCTCTGGGCTAAAGTCAAAGGCCACTGTTCCCTTTAGAGGCTCTAGGTAAAATATACTTCTTTGTTCTTTCCTATCTGTAGAGGCTACTTGCAGTCCATCCTCAAAGCTAGAATCCTGTGGCCCTGAAGAAAGGCCAGCAGATCGCTGTAGCTGCTTGTTTCAAACAGGAGCCTAAAGAGAATTCTTTCTGTGGTCTGTTGGCCATTTCAGAACTTTGGAAATGGAATGGTCAATTCATCAGAAAGAAATAGCAGGTGAGTATGGCGGACTTTAGGGGGCCTGCAGGGGAGAGACCCTGGTGCCTCAGGACTTGCACCATGCGGTTGACTCAGGGTGCCAGGAGAACAAGGAGCTCTTCCCCTCTCTGGGGGTGGCTGAGAGTGTGGTAGACTTTCGGCGGCCCAAAGGAGACATTCCCTGGCTCACTGGGAGGTGCACCATGCGGTTGACTCGGGGTGCTGGGAGAACAAGGAACTCTTCCCGTCTGGGGAGAGGGGGGCGACTGTGATGCTGCCTGCATGTGGGCTGAGAATCAGACATCTCATGTCGTCCTGTCCCCCATCCCGTGTCCCCACCCCTTCCCCCTGCCTAGCAAGTGGGAGCCAGTGAATTACACATCTTGTGAAAAGATTGGCTATGTTATTTAGTATGAGCTCTCCATATGCAATGATAAGGACAACCATTTGGAAGAAAACACAAGACAATATGACAGATAGTGAAGATCTCTGGTTGTCTAGCTTTGAAATTTATGCTTTCTTATGTCCCATTCTGTCCTGTTTTGTTGTGTTTCATTTTACTCCCTTTTAAAATAAAATTTTTTTTAAAAAGCTAGAATCCTATCACTCCCACCTCTGCTTTCCTGATCACGTCCTTTTCTGACTTACACTCTCTTACCTCAAACTTCTGCTTATAAGTATTCATAGTCTCACATGAATAATCCAGTTGATTTCTGGACCCTACACATATATGTAGTCATTTTTTCCACATAAAGTACAGTAACATACCCATAGGTCCAGAGATTAGGATGCAGCTATCACTAGGGTCATCATTCTATGCCATCTCTCTCTCTCAGAAACACACACACACACACACACACACACACACACACACACATGCACAGAGAGAGAGAGAGAGAGAGAGAGAGAGAGAGAGAGAGAGAGAGAAGATTAACCTGAGAAAATCAGAACTTCTGGGGAATTCCTGAAACATAGAAAATGAATAGAATCATACTGGTGAATATAAACATAGCTCAAAATCCAATGAGAAAATTCTTGTATAGCTCTAAGAGAGTACCCACCCTACAGACAAAAGACCTAAGAGGTAGAGCATACAACTGACTACTTAATCAAAAGACTTCAACAGTCCCTATCTCTTTTAAGAAGGAGATAGCAGAGTTCACTTAGTGAAAGTGAGAGTGATGTAACAGTTTGGGTAAATGATAATAAGCTATCAGTACAAGCATATGATCAACACTTCCTGTATCTCCCAACACCTTCACAAAAGGAGAAACCATAATCCACATTAAAAAAAATCTCACAAACCAACTATCACAACTATCATATATAATGATGAATACTAATCAAGAATCACCAACAGTTAAATAAAGCAATACCTGTAAAGATTTAAGACTAAATTCGACTTACAAAAACTAATACCTAGCCAGATAAGGTGGCACACACCTGTAATCCCAGCACTCAGAAGGCTGAGGCAAAGGATCACTGTGAGTTCAATGCCAGCCTGGGCTACAAAGTGAGTTCAAAGTCAGCCTGAACTGCATAGTGATACTCTGTCTCAAAAAACAAAAAATAAAATAAAAATAAAATAACTAACATCTAAAAAGGAAGAAGAAGAAAATTTCACATACTTAAGGTTCATAATTAATTACTATCTTTAGAGATATCTAAAGAGATTATTTTGGAAAAAAAGAAGAAACAAAACACACTAAAATACAATTAGACACTGATAACAATGAGATCAAGAAAATATATATTGAATTGAAAAATCTTGAAATATCTTTTAAATTACTTTTACATTAAGCCAGGGATGGCAGCACCTGCCTGTAACCCTAGCACTTGGAGGTTGAGCCAGGCAGATCAGCACTAGTTTGAGTCCACCCTGGCTACACATGAGTTGAAGACCAGCCTAAACTACACATCAAGACCCTACCTCAGGATCCTACAACTATTTTCCTTAGTCCCAGATATCTCTTCAATAAATTCCTCATCTCCTCACACTACCTTTAGTAGGTAGGAGGCTGACAGGCCAGACTTCACAACTGCTTGTGGACTGTAGAAATTTGGGAACGTCAAGGTAGCCACCATTAGCTTAGTGCATGTATCTACCAAGAGGACCACTCAGAGCCCAAATACAGGTTTGAACCCAGAGCTTCTGCAGAGTTAATCAGTGAGACAAACTAAATGAAGTAGCACCAATTTGTACCCTGTTATTACAAACAAAGCTCATTTATACACACTGCCTTGAGATTAAGTAATATCCTCTTCAGCATTTCTTCCTGGGATGATTGCCTACCCATCTTATGTCCTTGAGAAAGGACTCACAGCCTCACTTATTTGTTCACAGCCTCAATTACCTGACACGTTAAAGTTTCTATGAGAATCAAACTTATGATTCCTTTGTGTCCTGATTTCATTAACACTTTTAAATTCACTGTTACTAAATTTTCTCTTCTTCCACCTGTTCACATACTTTGTGTGAGAGACAACTTACTACAGAGTATTAACCTGGAAAATGGGAACATGAAAATTAAAAAATAAACTAAGAATCTGGATAAAGCTAAAAAATAATTTCAGTTACCCTCCAGAGATATTAGAGAAGAAATTTGTGGAGTCAACACAGTTGGACAAGCTAACTTTTTATTTAAGTTTCTTAAAATATTTATTTTTGTCAGAATAGCTGACAGTTTTCTGTTAAGTATTTTGGTCTATTATTGTGATAAGCATTTTCCCCTTTGAAAAACCCATTCAAAATATCCAACCCTTGAAGTAAAGAACATTAACTTTTAAAAAAATCCTGATTTTTTTTAAAGAAAAATATCTTTAAAATTCCTTTAATCTCTTCTCTGTCTACTCTGATGAACATAAATGCATTTTATACAGCAAGTATCAGTCACTTATTGGCAAACTAAAAGCAAAAACAAGTCATTCACATGTTCTACTTGAACCCAGTGCAACACTGCCACATTCATATACATCTTTTTTTTAAAACAGTAGTCAATATTCTCTAGCAAAAAAAAAAAAGAAAAAGTTCAAGATTTTGTAACAGCAAAAGCAAAAGCTGCTTTAGGTCTCAAAGCTCCAGAAGGACATTAACCTGAGTTTTCCTCAAGATGGTCCTCGCATTGCTTAATGATCGAACTGCATCTGTTCCTGCTTGTTTTTCAGAGCAATGCACAGGCAGCCTTGGTGGCCACGTCCAAAGCCAGCTTCTTCTCCTGGTTCCACAAGTCTCTTCTACCACCTTTGCCAGAAGCAGCTGGACTATATCTGCGTAACCCTTCCAGGCAGCAGTGTGCAAAGCTGTGTCCTCTTAACTTGTTCTGTTGATTCAGTTCAATATTTAGCTGGGTACATAGCACTTCCACTGTATCTTTGTGACTGTTGTGACAAGCCCAGTACAAGGCAGTGCTTCAGGCTTTATCTAGGCCATTAACCTCCACTCAACTGTCTAGACACTCCTCAGCCCGCTCAAGTTGCCTCTTCTGTTGCTTCATGCAACAGATTGCCAACAGACTCTGCCCACTCAGCATACAGTCACTTCGAATTAGCCCCGCCCTGCCTGTGGAGGTTCCTTCCCATCAACTGCTATGATTTATGTCAGGAATGTAGATAATCTCACCTTCCTCGAAGTACAATTCATCTGGAGTTCTGGGTTCAAAGGTATACAGAGCTCTAAAGACTTTAACCTGCCCTGGTTTACCAGGTTTGGGAGGCAGCTTCAACATCTCACTTCTTGGACCAGCAGCAAACCCTCACAGACACCTTACACAGAAAGACCAGCAAGGACCCCATCTGTTCTTGGCTGCCCTCATCCCCTTCTGTCCCACAATGGTGCCTCTGGGACCCTGGCAACCCGGGCTGCTCCCAGTGCAGACCCAGGCAGAGAGCAGCTCTGCCAACAAGCTAACTTCTAAGTCTTGTCTAGCTCTAAGAATCTTTGAGAGAATGGCTTTTGGTTGAAGATGAAATTGAACACTCCTGCAGGACCTCCTTCACCCATTGCCGAGTGCTGCTTCTTGTCTGGCAGTGGTGGAGTTGCAGAGGGGGCCACTTCAATCCTCTTGAAGCGCTGCTCCCCCAGTCTCTGGAGTTGGTTGTGTCCCAAGGCAGGCATGATGTTTCCTTCTTAGCATCTATGAGGTTCCTTTGGACTGTCAGTATTCCAAGGGCAGGGACTGTGTCTCTCTTGGCACAGGTCTACACATACTAGGTTCGCAAGAAAGTATTTTCATATGAATAAACAAGTGTGTCTCCTCATACATCATCCACATCCTAATCGGTTTAGAAGCAACCTTCCTATGGCAGCTGCCGGGAATTGGCTTGTCTACATTAGTCTTTGGCATTTTGTACAGAAACGGCAAAACATAATTTTCCAAACTTTGTGTCACCCAGACTGTGATTGTGATTTAGTTTCTCTAATCAGATGCATTAGTCTGACACATAAATTCAAAACTGAGCTGCATTGGGAAAGAGACACAGCGTGAAGCACCGACTATTTTGCACAGAGGAGAGTTGAACAGACTTGGTTCCAGAGTAAAGGAAGAGCCACGGCAGCAGCTTCCTGATATGGCAGCCTCCTGATCTGGGCAAAGGCAGCAATTCCAATGTGATTTCTAGGAGCCATTCCTGGAACCTTTATTTAGTTTCTGTGTTCTTAGCTCTCCCAGCAATTAAGTGAGCTATACACTTTTTCATAAAGCCCTTTCTGCTCAGCCAGGTAGAATGGATTCTATTATTTCTAATTGAAGGCCTTGAACCCCTACAGCCTTTCAGATTGCTCTTGGTCTTGTTCTGTGCCTTTCAAAACTATTCTTCAGGTCAGGGATTTAGCTTAGCGGCTCAAGCACTTGCCTGGTAAGTGCAAGGTCATGAGTTCAATACCCAGTACCAAAAAAAAAAAAAAAAAAAAATACTGCTCCTCAAACTCAAAACCCCCATACTTCATCATGGCTCGGTTTGCTTAAGCTTAGCCATGTGAGTCCCTGCTGCTATGCAGCTTATAGTATAATGAGGCAACTAACTATATAACAAAATAATACATAGATCAGAGACAGGAAATCTGAGATCCTCTGAATGGTGATACTTACATTACTTGAAGATTTTAAACTGTAGATATTCATGTTTTAAGAAGATCACTTGGAAAATAATGTATTTCTTTCTTCTAAAAGGACTGGTCCTGTTCCCTGTGCCTTCCTCACCCTAATCCTTCATAGTACTCTCCTGTCTTATCAAAGTCTTACCCATCCTTCATGGCTCAGCTAAATGCCACCTGTACCACTTTACCTTCAATCACTATAGACAAGACTAAATTGTTCCTCATCTATACAGTAAACATTTGACATTTACAGACTATAACATTCTCCATTTTTGTGACCATTTTCCAACAACCCTAAAAGTCCAAGACATGATCCTATTTGGACTCTAGTTGAAGACAGAATTTGAATCACAGCTACTATGAGGTTGCTATCTAGGAAAATATCACTGAACAAAGAGGGTGGTTGGTATCAATGAAGCCACGGAGGATAAGATAGAATAATGGGCTTTCTTATTTCCACATTCATCTTTAATCTGCTTTTATAGAGCATAATGGATAGGTAGGGTCTGGGATGTAGTTTCTAAACTCCAGCAGAATGATTTAGGACATAAAGAGGTGCAAGCTAGGCCCTATGAAAGGGAAAGGAGGAAGGCTGTGTAGGAGAATGGCCAGGGACAAGGAAGCAGGACTACAGTAGGGTGAGATAGGGGCCGACGCAGGCATCAGTTTTCAGGTAGGAGCTGGAGCTCATGGGCCACAGAACTGGCCAGGCTCCCAGGAGCCTCACATCCTTATTTCCATATTTCTTTGTTACATCTACTGAGGGGGCCTGATAGAGTCACACTATTTCCCTTGTTTTTCCTGAATTCTGTAGAGGGCATATGAAGTTACAGAGGATGTCTTAACAGAAGAGGTCCCAAAAGCCTCCACAAATTTCCCCAACAAGGTGACCAGGACTCAGAGAGTGCCTCCCTGAGAGCACCTGTCACCTCAGGAGTTGGGATCCTGACTCCTCCTCCAGTAGATGCCAGATGCCTAGTGGTCCTTATATCCACATATGGAACCAAAGATCAACACTGAGCAAGAATAGCACTTGTCCCTTGATCAATATTGGTTAAGCCAAGAATGAAATCAAACTAAAGTGGTCTGTGAGCCTTTTCACTTCAGGTTTATGGACTTGGAACTACAGAAAATTCAGTCTAGTAGCTGAAGTCCAATGTAATACTTCAAGATGGCAGACCAGTAAGCAGCAGGATACGGAGCCTCTCTGAGAGAGACAGCTCAGACGCCAAAATAAAACATCCTGGAGAGATCCGGACAGAGGGATTCTCTCAACCCAGGAAGAAACTGAAGGGAAACGAGCTGCTCAAATACAAAGTCCCAGGGCTACCAGTAGAGAAGCTAAGATCAACGATCACGGTATTCTCTCCAAGCCGCCTGAATTCGTGCACAAGACTGGCCTGAGCACCCAAACCCGCGCTGATGCAACTGGGCTAAGTGGCCCCCATGTGTGGAGCTGAGCCACCCCACACCGCACACTACTCGCCCGGAGCAGCTCCCACGAGCAACTCACCCAGAGGCTCCATGAACTCGTGCCGCAGCCACCCTGAAGTCGGAGGTCGGGGAGCCCAATGGAGAACAAAGCCAGAGAGGGCCCAGCATTACCCCACGGTGAGTGCTAGGAATAAGACCCTCCCACGGGAAAAAGGTGACAAACTGGACAACATGCTAGAGTCGGGCACGACTGGCTGAACTGGAAACAGCAGTGACTTCAGTTGGTTGCCCCATTCCCAGAGTAGATTGGTGGGATCTTCTTGGCCTGGGTCACACCCCTGGCCAGGACCCAATAAGTTGTCCCAATCCAATTCCATATGCACAGCAGGCACTGATGCAGTGAAGGCCTGCGAAGGTTGGCTGGCCCAGAGGGGAGGGGCCAGCATACACTGCCCCTGCCTGCACCTTGGTGACTGACAGGGGATGGAGAGGGCAGAAGCCCCTAGCCTGCTTGCTCCAGAAGAACCACAACCAACAAGGAAAGGGGCTGGGAACTACACTATACACTTGTACGGAAGGAACCAAAAACATGATGAGAGAAAGAAATAAGAAAAAGCCCCCAGCCTCTAACCCTGAAAATATTGATCGAGGAGAGGTAAATACAAAAGAGATTGAGGGCAGCAAACATGCAACATCAAACACGGCATCTGCGGACATAAAGAGATATCTTCGGGACCTCATAAACGAGCTCAAAACTGAAATATTAATTCAAGTTAAGCAAGATATAAGTAGATTAATAAAAGAAATGCTAAGCACCTCTCAAGAAGACAGAGACGGAAGAATGGAGGAACACAAAAGAAGGAGAGAAACATTCAATGAAGAATATAAAGAAAATCTAGAATACATGAAGCAGATTCAAAGAGATTACCAGGGAACTAAAAACTCCATTGAAAGCTGCTTGAAAGAAACTAAGGATAGACTATCAAAATTTGAAGACAGGTTTGCAATGTGTGATCATGAAAGGAAAGAGCTCTTAAAAATAACAAGGAACCAGGCAGTAACAATACAAAGGCTAGAAGACGACAAGAGGATCTATAACCTAAGAATAAGACACGTGAATGAAGAAGCAGGAGTCAAAACAAAGGAATTACAAAGGTTATTCACAGAAATTATTAAGGGAAACTTCCCAAGAATAACAAAAGGAAATGATATGCAGATGTATGAAGCATACAAACTCCAGTCACCTACAACCAAAACAGAGCTACACCCAGACATGTAATAATCAAGATCCCAGAAATTCAATATAAGAACAGAATATTAAAAGCCATCAGAGAAAAGAAACATCACCTATAAAAGAAAACCCATCAAAATCACAGCAGACTTCTCAGCACAGACCATCAAGTCAAGAAGAACTTGGAGCGAATTCAAGCCCTGAAAGAAAATAACCTCCAGCCCAGATTGATGTAATCTGCAAAACTATCTCTAGAAATTAATGGAGAAACAAGATGCTCCCATGACAAAGAGGAACTGGGGGAATTTGTGATCATCAATCTAACCCTACAAAAAATATTGAAGGATATTCGAGAGAGAGAGAGAAAGAATACGATGATTTCAGGAACAGTGGAAGAGAGGCCTCAATGAATGGGGCAGACAATGGAATGAAAGAGAAAAATAGACAACCAATGGCAGAAAAACAGAATAGCAGAAATGAGGCAAAGAAGGTTGGCTGTAATCTCTAACATAGATAGCCTTGATATACTAACAAAAAGAAACACGGGCAGAGTGGATCAGGATATAGGGTCCATCGAGATGCTCTGTATTGGAACATAATTAATCTGAAAGAGGGTTTATGGAAAGAGAGTCAAATATGAGAAAACAATACTCTATGTGACAGGGAACCAGAGAGAAATAGGGGCAACTCAACCAGCACCTGCAGATAGGTTGAAAAGACACGATACTTTTGTGCAGTAGAGAACTACTCAGCTATAACGAAGGAAAACCTTGAGGCTTTTATAGGTTAAGGAATACAACTTGAGATTAAGCCCAGGAGTCAGAAGGTTCAGAACCAGTTAGGATAAATAGCAGGTTGCTCCCCCCCAATCTAAAAACTGAGGGAGTTAGTGAAGGAGTTAGTGCCAAAATGGGCAGTGCACCCTGTGGGAGTGAAAGGGGAGGAATTGTCTAAAAAAGGAAGACAGAGGATATTGTTAATAGGGTAACAAGATTTAAAATCTACATTATTCTCACCACTCTGTTTAGATGGATTATATTCTGTTCCAGTTTGTCTACTTACAGTAGATTTGAGGGCATGGACAGCTATCCCCAAAATAGCAGGATATATTATGGTAACCATCCTTAATTTCCTATCAACTTAATCTGATGACTGATGTTATTTGAATCTGGTTTGTTAGATTGCTGTTTTTTATTGACTGATTTTATTTGAATCTGTTATGATTGATAGTATCAAGTCTAAGAGTATAGGCAACTATACTGAAGATGATGTTTTTATTAATATTGTTACATACCATTGAGACATCATAGTAACCATTGTAGATCACCTTGTATTGTGGTTTTATATGACTTTTTCATTTCAGGTTTTTCTAGGAATTCATTTTGTTTTGTCTTGCTTTGTTTTGTTTTTCCCCTCTCATACAGACAGGATGGATATACATGTAGAGACTCATGCTTACGTAGAACTTATAAACAGTTTCTGAGAACCAACTATATAACGCATGATGAAATGAACAACTACTTTGAAGAAAAAGAGACACTACAGTACCCATTGTTGATTCCACAGCATCATATGAAATCCAGCAATACTATCATTTTTTGTTCAGAGTGATTTTAGCCTGTTTTGTTTTGTTTAAGTTCAACATACATGAAGGTATGGACAGCTATTTTGAAGAGAATGAGAGACACTATGACAGCCATTGTTGGCTTCCCTATTGTCTGGTCTTGAAGACCTAAAACACCTCCCTCATCCTGTTCAGATCAGTTCCATACTATGTTGTTTTGTGTGAATTCTCTGTATGTGAAGATATGGACAAGTATTTGGAAGAAAACAAGAGACAATATAATAGATAGTGAAGATCTCTGATTGCCTTGCTTTGAAATTTATGTCTCTCACATTGCTTTCTTGTGCTCCGTTTTGTTCTGTTTTGTTGTGATTAATTTTACCCTCTTTAAAATAAAAAAAAACCAAATGTAATACTTCAGAGGTATAAGAGCTCATTTTCCTACCAACTGGAAAATGACAGTCTGCAATTGAATATTATGAATAACAGTAACAACAGCTAACACTTTCAAGCACTTCCTACTTAGCCACAGGCACTACACCAAGCCCTCTATGCACATTAACTCATTTAGTCCTCACAACAGCCCCAAGAGATAAATGATAGGAATACACTTGCTTGCAGATGAGGAAACTGGGGCACAGCAAGGTTAAGTAACCTGTTCAATGTCACACAGCTAGTAAACAACAGTAGTGGTCTGGTCCCAGAGCCCACTCTCTCAACCATTACTCTATCCCTTGTAGAGCTGGCAGGCAGAAGAGAATAAAACTGACAGATGCCAAGAGGCCTGTTATGTTCAAGCCACTATACCAACCATTCCGAAAGCCGGACTGCATCTATAACTATGCCACCATAACTATGCCACCATGTGCCACTCGAGGATGGAGCATGTGTAAACAAAATACATTGGTTCACAAGGTCAGTTTCTGACACTAGCAGCCAAACAGTGCCTGAAGAGATATTATCACCCCAGCATGTCTGATGTCCACGGTTTATTCTGTTTCCTCTTCCCATTTCCATTATACAATCAGAATGAGGTTTAAATTCCAAATAAAATTGTATCTTTTTAAAAATATATATTTTATTAGTGCATGCTGATTTTACAAATGAATGGGTTTTGATATGGTATTTTCATATCTGCATATAACATATTTTCATCACATCAATCGTCACATTACCCTCCCTTTCACATTCTTCCCTTCATCCTTTTTCCCTTCCCCTGTCTAATAACAGTTCCCCTTCTACTGTCACATCATCTATCTCTCTTTCTTTCTCAGATTCCACATACTGAGAAAAATATGCAATATTTGTTTTTCTGAGTCTGCCTTATTTCACTTAACATCATGATCTCCAGTTCTATTCATTTTCCTAAAAATGACACAGCTGTGTTCTTTGTTATAGTTGAATAATATTCCATTGTGTATATATACCATATTTTCTTAATCTACTCATCAACTGATAGGCAGCTAGCTGATTCCATATTTTGGCTATTATAAATTGTGCCATAATAAACACAAGTATGCATGTATCCTTTTACTGTGCTGACTTTAATCCCTTTAGGTATATACCAAGGATTGTTATAGCCAGATTACATGGTAGTTCTCTTTTAAGTTTTTTGAGGGATCTCCATACTGGTTTTCATAGCAATTGTGCTAATTTACATTCTGTCAATAGTGTAGAAGGTTTCCTTTTCTCCTCTGCATCCTGCCCAACATTTTTTTCTGTATTCTTAATGACAACCATTTTGACTAGGGTGAGATGGAATCTCACTATAGTTTTGATTTACATTTCCTGGATGGTTAAAGATGTTGAATGAAGTCAGCTTTTTAAAGACACAATTGTCCTCCTAGAGATCTTGGAGAAATTCCGAACTTCTCTGTGTGACATACAAATTCCTTCAGTCTTATTTCTGTTTCATTTCTTGCCATTCTCATGTCCCTGCCCCTTCCAGTGTGCTACAACTAGAGGGAGGAAAATAAATTCCTGAACTCTCCTGAGCTCTCGTCCCTACCACCATTTAGTCTAAGCTCTCCACAGCTGTTCAGAAGCGGCTTTGTAGATGGGCATTTGCCTTGGTTCTAGCCTGCTCCTCTGACAGGTTTTTCCTATTTCCTAATCCAGAGGCAGAAAGGACTAAAGCTCAGAATCTAGCATACCCACAAAAGTCTGCTTACCTGGCTGACTCCCAGACCACATCACTTTGGTCTACTGCATTTCAACTAGCTGGAATCCTGCTACCTAACTGAAAAGCCACATGAGAAAATGCCTCGCACAGTGCCTGGAACATCGTTATTGCTGAGTGACATTTTCCTTCCTTTTTTCCACGCTTTCTTTCCTGGTGACCCTATTATTAAACGGCTATTGTCCTTACCTGCCTCTGTAAGAGCATCGAGGGCCAAACTCTCCACTTCATTTGCTATGTGGTATATCTGAGAACGATCAAGCCTCTTGTCCAAGTACAAGGATGTGACAACAGTAGCACTGAGTCAATGTGGGAGCTACTATGGGGTCTAGCTTTGTAGATGAAGGTGGGTATTGAAAGGGGCCAGCAATGAAGACAGCAGAGCTCCAGAGATTGACAAGTCAGCAGGTCAAATAGGGCCTACCCACATAGCACCTTTCTCTGACCCTATTTTCACTATAAAAAGAACTAACTCAAAGCAAGCAGTTCTGAAAGTGCCACTCCATCTTCATAGCAATTCTATTTGTGTCAGCAGAAGAAAAAAGGGCTGGAGCATCCCATTCCTCTACAATTGGAACAATTGTCTCTTAAATGTGATAATTATAGTTTGATCATTTTGTAGGCAAAGGGAAAACTGGTTCCAAGATTCACTCCTCCTTGTTAGAACTTTCTGTGAAGAAACTGCTTTTGTTCCAGGGCAACAGACTTCATATTTTAGAGCCAGATATGAATGTCTTCTAATGCCTACCTTCCCAAAGGGAGAAAAATTCCAAAATTTCTCTTTTGTAACATGCTGCTAAGCTTAAAGGTAAACCAAGGCAAATGTCTGGATAACCTAAATCAGGAGGACTAAGACTCTCTGTATATGCCCATCAACTCAAGAGCTGACTACTTTATCAGAAACCATACTGGCATTTTGGCATCTACTTGAGGTAACAATATAGTGTCTCTATCAAGACCTGGAATACTAAATAAAACTATATTCAGACTTGTCATTTTATGCCACAAACTGTATAACTGGTCTTCTCATTCTGGATGATCCGAAGTTTGGAATCTTATAATGACTGCAAAAAGTTGAGAATAAACAAACTCAAGCTATAATCTCAATGAACTCAATGTAAATTACTATAAAAATCATTTAAGCATATGTATACATAAAACCAAGTGTAACCATCACAGTAGGGTAGGAGGATATATTTGGCAGTGGTGAAACCCTTTGATTCCTGGCTAAGTTCTGTACATCTATAGACACATTTCAGCCCCACTCGTGTCTAGAAGGTCCTCCCTGGTCTCCTGCTTTTGCATCAGGATCCTTCTCTAAGCTCCCACAGGGTTCCTGTCCTGAAATCAATCTTTAATAGCTATCTTGCTAGGCGTGGTGGCGCATGCCTGTAATCCCAGCACTCTGGAGGCTGAGGCAGGAGGATTATTGCAAATGTGAGACCAGCCTGGGTTACAAAGTGAGCGCAAGCCCAGCCTGAACTGCATGGTGAGGTCCTGTCTCAAAAAGACAAATAAAAAAATAGTTACTTTCTAGCTTTGAAAATTTTTATCTTTCCATCTGTAGTAGTTCTAAGTTCATGCCTTCATTGCTTATTGCATCACTAGATAAATATTCTCTTTATTTTAGTGCCTGGCATTACTAATACACCAATCAAAGATCCACAATAAGGCTCAAAGAGATTCACAGTCCTGCTGTCATCTCTGTACCTGCTGTGGAACTAACTGCAAAGTGTTATGTCTTCCTCAGGCTTCTAGAGGGAAAAGCACCACTTCCCGGTGAAATGCCACATTCAGGATACTCTCACACTATCCAGAGGCCCTCCAGCCTGGGCTACTTCCTGTGACTCACAAACATCCTCCCTTCACCCTCACCTAGAGCAGCTTCGAGTATTCATCTCTCCATTGCTCATTCTCTTGTGCCCAGTTTATACATGTAACAATAAAAACTGGAGAGCATACATCTGCAGGTTTTCCGCATGCAAACATCATCCTTTTCACATGGAATTCTCCATCTGCTTCCTATTACACAGTCTCAGGCTGTATAATGTGGCTCTGCCACACAGCCAACTGTCCGTCAGTCAAATTAGGGTGACGAATTCAAATGGAGCCAACCAGAGTACCTTCCCTGGCAATTGGAACAAAATGATTCCAGACTCAAACGGTTGTTCTCACATACAGGAGAGATACACAAACACAGATGACATGCACAGCTATTTGTTCCCCATGCACTGAGTATCAGGGGGAAAAAAACAAAGAAATAAGGCAGCAGACACAGAAAGAAGTACGACAAGAGATAGAGTTCCGGTTCTCAGAAACATTCCAAGTACCATCTCTACTGTTTCCTGAGACCCTGTTGCAGTATTGTCTTTGGATTACCTGAGTCATCCTTATAAACTATTTTACATTTCTCCTCCATGATTTATTCGCTTACCAATCAAAATCCTTATAAATGCTATGTTTCCTATTCTGAAAAATTCTACAACAAAAGCTTGCTAGTCATCTCTTATAAAAGCTTAACAACATAGCTGATAATAGCAGCACAGAAAGTTCTTGAGAAAGGCTGCATGATGTTCTCTGGGGTCAAATATTCAAAGCTTCAAATCCCACCATTAGAAGCTACATGTCACTGAACAAGTTCTTCAACCTTGCAGACTTCAACTTGCACATCTGTAAAATGGGGATGATTATTTCTGCTATGCAGTGTTGTCCTAGAGATTAGCACTAAAATACTAAAAGTGTCTAGCACTTGGTTGGCACATGGAATGCATGTGATAAGATACAGCTTCCATTTCTTTAAGTCCCTATTTCAGGATTTGCCACATGAAGGTAAATATAATTAGCAAACCTGATTTAAAAGTTTCCAGAAATAAAGCTGAAAACATAGATATTATATAACTCACAAAAGGCTGGTTTACTTTATTACCAACATGGATATCTACCTCCAATAGGATCAAATAAAAAAATGGGCCTTTCCTCAAAAAGGTAAACACAGACAGGCATGGTGGCACATGCCTATGAACGCAGCACTTGGGAGACTAAGGCAGGAGAATTGCTGCAAGTTTGAGGCCAGCCTGGGTGATATAGTGAGTTCAAGGCCAGCCTAAACTACATGGTAAGAACTTGTCTCAAAAAAGACAAAAAAAGTTAAACATGGAATTATCATATTGTCCTGCAACTTCACACCTAAATACCTGAAGAACTGAAAAGTGATACCCAATCAATACCCAATCAATGTTCACAACAGCCCGATTCATAACAGTCAAAAGGTAGAAGCAATCTATCAGCAAGTGGCTACATAAACAAATTGTGATATAGGAAAAAAAAGGGATAAAATACTGATACATGCTACAACACAGATAATCACTTGAAATACATGCTAAGTGAAAGAAGCCATATATAAAATGTCATGTGCTAGTTGCCTGCTACATTCCCCACTCTGCAGAAGTAACCCGAACTGCTGTGAGGGGAAAGGGGAGATGACCCATCACGAACCTCTTTGAGCTGAACAGGGTC
>PVJX010035105.1:0-13118 GCA_004027295.1 Dolichotis patagonum | reverse complement strand
CATCCCATTTTCTTGATGTGACTATTTATTGCTATATATTTGCCTCTTAGGACTGCTTTCATTGTGTCCCGTAGGTTACAATATTATGTGTCTGCATTTTCATTATATTTTAGGTATTGTTTTATTTCTTCTTTAATTTCATCTGTAACCCACTGATTGTTCAGAAAGTTGTTATTTAAATTCCATATATTCATCCAGGTTTTGCAGTTTTTTTTGCCATTGATTGCCAATTTTAGTGCACTATGATCAGATATTTTGCATAGGATAATTTCACTCCCTTTGCATTTACTTAAGAGTGCTTTATGAGTTAATATATGGTTTATTTTAGAGAATGTTCCATGTATATTCCAATGTGGTTGGGTGGAACACTCTGTAAACATCTACTAAGTCCATTCGCTCACAGATGTGATTCAGTTCTGTTATTTGTTTGCTGACTTTGTCTAGTTGATCTATATCTTTGTGATAATGGAGTGTTAAGGTCTCCTATTACAACTGTGTTCTTGTGTATTTGGTTTTTCATGTCCATTAGTATTTGTCTTATACAATTGGGTGCTCCTGTATTTGATACATATATATTTATAATTGTTAGTAATTCCTCTTGTAGTTTTCTACTTACAAGTATCTAGTGGCCTTCTTTATCTCTTTTAATCCTTTTAGGTTTGAAGTTCACTTTGTCTGCAAACAGAATAGCTACCCCTGCTTTTTTCTGGGTTCCTGTTGCATGGAATACTGCTTTCCATCCTTTAACTTTTAGTCTGTGAGTTAAACACAGTAAGATTTCTGCAACTATTGGTATGACATTAGGTAGTGGTAAATAGCTTTTCATTAGTGCAGGTCAGCAGCTGTACTTAAATGAGTTATGCAAATTTTTCTTTTTTCCTTGAATTTTGAATTTCAGAATTATGGATCAGTCCTATGACTCTGTATAGCCTTGAAGACAAATACAGAGTGAACCATGTGCTAACTCTTTGTATAATAATGAGGATTCAGATGGACATTATGGACATTTGGTTCCCAAAAGTGTGTTTTCTAACATAGGTGGAGAGAAATTTTTATCTGGGCAGAACATGTACATTGAGATTGAAGTGGTATGTTCTCAGTCTGCATTGCCTTTGTTGGTTCAACTATAATTTTCATTTTATGCTCTGAATGCCAATACAAATATAC
The DNA here is from genome assembly GCA_004027295.1 of Dolichotis patagonum. Lineage (NCBI taxonomy): Eukaryota > Metazoa > Chordata > Mammalia > Rodentia > Caviidae > Dolichotis > Dolichotis patagonum. The sequence continues at coordinate 11,951 of PVJX010035105.1, read as the reverse complement.
AGTCTAATAATAAATGTATCAACTTCCACTAATTTGTAATAGCCCATATTTCAAGCACTGTCATTATGTAGACCTCAGTCTTTGAGTGTTTTTATTATGAAACCACTACTAACTCATAGATTCTTACTCCTACATGATGTAAATAGCAAATGGAGACCAACCGAATGAGAAAAGCAAAGGTTATTTATTCTGAATTTACCTCAGCAAATGAATCAGTTGTTACCACTTGTGTCTGTTTGACAAAGACTCAAAAGCAGATAGGAGACTAAGAGCTTTACAGTGAGAAAAGGAAAGCCTTCAGGATGATCTGATTGGAATGTGTTGGCTTAGGGAAAACATGAGCACATTGTAGCTCCATATTGAGACTGCAAAGATCTATGAAAGGTCTAAGATTTTATCTTACTAATAACCAACATGTTGTGCTACCAGTTTCATGGCTGCCAGCAAATACACAAGAACCAGGAATAAAGAACAGAAGACATTATTGCTTTTGGTTCAGCAACCAGCTTAAGCAATCTGGTATGTGCACTGACTAGAATTGGGATATCCTATGTGATTGGTTAGGGAAGCATATTTTGTTTTTTTTTCCTTGACCTTAAGTGAAAAGTGCAGGCAAAAGTTAGAGAAAAATAGAGAAGTTGTCAAGTCATATCTATTTAGGGCTGATTGTGAGAGAATATGTGAGTCATAGCTCCAGTTTCATGTGTGGTATAGCTGTTGTCATTTTATATATTCAATCTTTCAGTATAAGACAGCTCTATTGATAGTTATACAACTTCTAAAAGGGACAGATTTTAGGTGGTAATTTTATAAATGAAAGGTTTAGGAGAATTGTTATGGTGCTGTATTTGCATGAATAACTCTATGGATGGTTTCACGTAGATTTTTTAATATGTAGTGTCTTTACAGTAGGATTTACTTAGCACACTGATTCTATTGCTTCCAGCTGCTCCAAACCTAAGAAATAGACTCTTGTTAAATTCATTTTATTCTCATCAAGTAACTGATATTAACTTTCTCAGTATAGTTGTGTAGCACAAATGCTCTAAAATAGTTTGCAAGTTTTAAATAAAACATTTGCTTTCATGCAAATATCTTTTCTTATTAAGTATGCTACCATACAACTGCTTTGTGGATCCCAGAAAAGTTACTGAGAAATGATGAATGGAAAGAAGAGTGAAAGAGTAAAAGACTAAAAAGAGAGATTGACCAATGAACTTCTGAGTAACTTCAACCAAATCAAATGCTATGAAAATTAGTGATTAGTCAAACTAATTGATTTATAAGATGAATAGTGCACTTAGGATAAAAATAATGATATTAAATGGCAGAATAACTGCATTTGAGGTTATTGAAAAGAAAGAAAATCTCTGCAGTGAGTAAAGTTAATGGCCTGCTCCTGCCCTGCTATCAGATTTCTTTGTTCAGAATACATATATATTCTCTGTCTCTCCCCACCATGCAATGTTAGCTTATTCATCACAATGAAACAAAATTATGATGAGAATATTGTTCCCATATTTTGAGTACTCCCTGATGTGCCTTTTGGGTGATAAGAATGATTTTTCACTTAGCATGTAAAGGTCCTGATTTTAAAAATGAAGGATTTCTCATATGCCCAGCACCCAAATGCATGATATCAATTCACATTTTTATGAAGACCCTCATTTAAACCTCTCAAGCTCCATTGCTGATGGTGTTCACTTACATGCAGCCATGTGTGTAGCTGGTTTGAAGATGGAGACACAGCATCACCCAGTTGGCAATGACTAGGGCCATGAAAGGCCTAACATCACCACTTGCCACAAATATGGGCTGGCACAGTTTCATGGGTGTGAGTGGGAAACACGAGATTATAGCATTAAAGAATATTGTTACTCATGGTGCAGCAGCCAGGCTGAGCGTGAATTAGTGGGATCACATGCGGTCTGGGTGGAAATACAGATGATGCATGTGCAGGAAGGAGTGTGGCAGAAGAGAACTCTGAGGTCTCATCTTTTTTATAATGAGCAGAATGTGGGTGTGTTATCCACACTAGACAGAGATGTTGAAGGAGCCTTCTTCATATCTTATCTCTTCTGGGCTGTGCTATTCAAATACTCTTGAAAGATGTAGTCATGGGAAACCAGTGCTCCTGCTCTCGGGATGCACAGAAATATGAGAGACAGTTTGTACAATTATCTTCCCACACTTAGGTAAAGTTTTCCCATGGTCATAATTCTTTTTCAGCTGCTCCAAAAATCTGACTAACAGAGGCAGGGGACGCATCTGTTCAATTTGCTCCAACAGCATCTAATGTATGCTGTAATCCTCATAGTAGGATTCCACATAGGGAATTGAAGTCAACTTCATTCACTGCTGTCCCTGAATCTTGAATCCAGTGAGCCAAAGCAGGAGTTGGCACATTGTTCCCTGTCATTCCCTTACATATGCATTTCTTAAAACTCCTTGCACGCTTATAGCAGAAGTTGTCACAGGATCCTCATGGCTGTAAATCCCAAAGTCACTACAGGCTAACTTTAAAGAATATATGGCCTTTAGAATCCCAGGTGTCTTTCTTGTTAGATTTCTATGTGGATATTTGTACTTACTCTGAGGAATTAGTGTTGAGAGAGCAGGATGTGTTATTGATTGCATTGCCTCTGCCTTGGCCCACATGGAAGTCCTGCAGTGTAGTTCTGTCACCTGTAGTAATTCTCACTGGCAAGTCTAGGTTACACTTTATGCCTTTCTGGGCATCAGTGGTGTCACTGATTATGTTAACTAAAGACAAGAGCAATTTCTTAGCACCTGTTCTGCTCAGATGACTTCGAGTACTGGGGTGATGACTTTCAAGATGCATAGAAATGAAGTCTTTCTGTGAAGCTCTCTGAGGAAAATCATCTTGTTTGACACATTTCTGGAGTCATCTGAGGGCCATCTGGAGTTTTCTTCTATACTTGAAGGTTTTCAATGACAGCCCTTACAATCAAAGTCCATGTTTTGGGAAGGCAGAAAAATGTCTAAATTCCACACAAGCACAGTTCTGGGGTGCACATGATACCCCAATGAAGGAAGTGCCATTTTCATTTAGTGAGATGTCCATTGGAATCTACATTAGCTGAGGGTACAAGATGACAGTGCCCTCATTGTGTCACCTGGCTTAGTACTAATGACTGAGTATGGCTCTTGATCTGAGCATTGACTGAGGGTGTCTCTGTTTGCACAAAGCCAGGCAGCATCTATCTGCACCACAGAATGACTCAGAGAGGGGTAAGAGTGTGGGGAACACCCAGAAGTGCTGTGTGTGTTATGGGAGGTACAGCAGCTGGAGTTCTTTCCCAATGATCCCAATGGACTTCTCATAAACAGGGGAAAAACAATCAAATTGCAGACAGAGCCTCAAATTTGGGAACATACTTCCAGCAGTTGGTTAAATTTAAGTCATTCATTACGATTTGGGAGAACCACACTGGAGAAAGAGGGAGGTCACTATGGTCCTGCTTTATGTGGCTCTCTGGATCTAAGGCATTCCACTCCCATTTGCAATAATGGTTGTACTTTTCACCACTATTAAGTCATTGTGTACCATTCCAGAAACCAAAACTTTATCTTTCATTCAGTCACTCCCTACTTGCATCCAGAATTTTTCTTAAGAAAGGTTCAGATACAAAAAGGATGAAGGTGATTTTATAAAACATCTAAAGCCAATTGTTTGCTTTCCTTTGATGTATTTTGTTTCTTTCCTTTGAGCATTGCAGAGGATTTAGAAAGCATGTGCAAAAACAAATCACTAATGTATGATCTAGGACCATGTCTCAGTATGCTTGTGTTGCTATAACAAAGTACCACAGGCCTGGCCAAGGGTGTGGGCCAGAAGGAAGTGAGGGCACTAGAGTTAGAAAAAAGTCCACTCACTGTTTCAGGAGGCTGTTCCAGTGCTTGACTGTCCCATGTGCCTCTGGATGGTTGGTAGCATGAAGGGGCCATCAGAGAGGCACTTTTGGCTGTTAGCCTACTGTTGATCTTCTTTTTTTATAGAAGACACAGCATTATCAGGCTGCAAAGGGTGCTGGGAACATGGTCCATATTAGTTTCAAAGCTTCAGTGGTGTGGCCAGAGTCAACTGATTGGGCTAGAAGAGTAACACTAGAGTAAGATACAATGTCAGCTGTGCAGAGGCCCAAATGACTGCCTCAGAGGAGATCTCTTATGATTACTGTGGCAAAATATACAAGAAAAAATGCCAGTTTAACTACTTTTAAGAGTAAAGTTCAGAGACATTCAGTACCTTCATGTGGTTGTGCAACCATCACCACCACTTAACTCTAGACATTTTTTGTCTTTTAAACACATACATGAACTCCCCCATCTCTCTCCCCCTAGACCCTGGTAACTACCTCTGTCCTCTGTCCCTATCAGTTTGACAGTTCCAAGTACCTCCCTGAGATGAGGCCACTCTGATTATGTAGTTTCCTGAGGCATATTTCATGTAGCATAATATCTTCAAGGCACATGTATAGTGCAGCACATACTGAAACTTTTCTTCTGCAGATTAATGCTTCTGAAGTGTATTTTTAAACCTAAAATTTTCTCTTTTTTGCACTTTTAAAATTTTATTTTAAAGAAGATGAAACCAAGGAAAACAAAACAGAATAAAACCAATCAAGAGAAACTAGTATAAGTGATACAGGACTTCAAAACCTTATGAAATCAGCAATAGTTACCATAGTGCCTCTTGTATTTGGACATAGTAAAAATCTAACAGAACAGAATAGAGGAGAAACAATAAAAACAAAACATTGAGTGCAATAAAGGACTTCAAAACAAGCCACTAGTAAATCCAAAAAGGCTACCATAATATGTCTTGCTATCTTTGAAATAGCTGCTCATGCTATCAGACGTAACATAATCAAACAAAACAAAAGAGAATAAAACCCAAACCAAGACAATCATGAAAATGATATGGTTTCCAGGTGGTGACCACCAGCTTGTGAGGCCTGCTTCTCTCCGCTTGCAATCTGTGAATGACACTGACTCATGGAGAAAGGCTTGGGTGTGGCTGTCCCCACTTTGGCAGAGGCCCTTGTGTGGCACTGGGTTCTAGGTGGGGCTCACCTCCTGTTGAGGCCTGGTTCTCTCTCTTAAACTTAAAATTTTCATTCCTACTTGTAAATGAAGTCCAGTCTATCAAATCCTATTGCCCAGGTGATTCATATTATGTAAAATGACATCTTTGATGGACAACTTAGGAATTGTTTTGAGTAAGTGGTCATACTAGGATAAACTAAAATCTAAATCATACTACAGATAGGGATATGGTGTCATAGCAAGATTAAATTTGATTCTACTGACCAAGACACTAAAGTTTGACCTTTGTGTTCATCTCTTAATAAAATAAAAGCAGAGTAATGTGCTACTAAAAAGTTTATTCATGCTCAACAGGATGAGTAAGACCTTGTTCTGAGAGGAGACTCTTGGATTTTTATGTCTGTCAGTGTCACTGTGGATTGCAGACAGCAATAAATCTGCAACTTACAGCATTGTAGCTAGCGCATCCAGCCTTTATTTCTATTGTTCACTTGACCCCTTTATCCATTTTTTTCCATTCCCTTGCCAATATCACCTTGTTCTCAAGGAGGTTGTGCTTCAGGCAGCTTAAGCCTCACTAACAAATGAGGTGAAATCTATAGACTGAGGGAGCAGAGCAGCTGAATTGAAACTGTTTACCTCCAAAGCAGCAAATTAGGTGAGGAACACGAAATGCAACTCCAGAGTGCACCTTCCCGGCACTTACTTCACCTGGAGCCAGTGTCTTTCAATGGACCCAGCAACATTTACTTACCCATCCCCTACAGTGCTTTTGCAAATAATTTTCAAAAATCATTGAGCCACTAACAGTTTACCCACTCTGTAAAATATACACAGCTTCTTCTCATACCCACCAGGGTTATCCCCTGTCAGCTGCACTTGACAGTATTTTTATTGCTCTTAATTTCAGTAAGTATAAAATATATACATCTACCAATAGAAATTATTGTATAAATGCCCCTCATGTTTAAGTGTGTGAGAGGTCCTCTCACAAAAGGGAGTGGAGGAGATGAAGCATACCCACATAGCTTAAACTAGCATATTGCAAATGATGTGCTTTGGAAAACGCCCAATACTGAATTCTGCTTCACATTTAGGTTTGATTATCTTATGATTTCCAGTTGGGTAGGTTGAAATAACTCAGAAATATATCACTCCAACCTTGTGGCTTCTATTCTAGCTCATCAAATGCACTGAGGGTCCCAACAGGAGTTTTTTTGTGATGGGAGAGAGGTGGGGGTGTGGACTTCCAGCAAACAACAAGCAATGCTGCCATCAGGAAGCTGTGACTTTAATCCTATTCCTGTCAGTAGACCTTGGTGTTGTGCAAATTCCCTAATGAAAATTCATGTGTTTTTTTAAACTTAGAAATATGAAAATAGTATTTCCTCCTTCACCTTATATGTATGCTCTGTAACGTTGAAGGAATGGTACCATGTTTATCATCTTGGAAGTGAGAACTGAGAAATAGCTTTCAAATAACTCATCTAAGGTCATGTTCCCATTTTGCAGACTAACCCTGGCAGTTGGGTTATTAACAATAGTTAATGCTTTCAAGATAGCATTTAAAGAAGGATGGAAGCTCACATGGAGTTACATAAACATCTAAATGCATTAAAGGAAAGTATGTTAACATAAGCCCTCTCCCATTGAGAGTCTTTTTGTTACAATAAAATTGTATATAAAATTGTATTACATGCACATAAATTGGCAAACAGGCACAAAAGCAATCATACACTCTGTCCCAGAAGCTCTTTTCTCTGCCCTCAGCTTTTCCATCCCCTGCAGGCATGTGGACACAGAGGTTTTCATTTGCAGGACCATCCCATGGTGGATGCTGAGTAACTGAAAGTCTTCCGGGAAGAAGAGGCCCATAGGACCAAGGTGTTCCTGATGACACTGATAGGCACACTCCTGGGATACCAGATGTGTGTAAAGTAGTATTTTTCCTAACCAAACACTACAACAACCCACTGGAATACATATACATGATCTTTGAAATGTTGAGTAATCACTTCTGGAATGGCCTTGATAAAGGCATAAAATGTTTACTATAACGCCTGCGGGATGTGGATTAAAGTTAACATGGGTTCAGTCCCTCATCCTGGTGTTGGGATACTGAAAATGTCTTTGCTCTCAGTGCTTTCAAAAGCTCTATTACTAAGAAACTCCAGGAGGAGGAGGTGAGTGTTTGACCCCATAACCTTTGGGCATTTACTGAATTTAGGAAGAGGAGTTAACACATCAGCGATTATATAAGAATATTTTGGTATCACTGTAGTTACACAATCAGCCTCTCCATGATAAGACAACATTATAGATTGTCAGCTAGAGAAAAAAATATGAATCTCAACCAAAAAATTGATGTTTACTATTTTCTAAGACCAGTGCCACTTCATATGGCACGCAATGCAAGTAGCCATTTTGAATTCACTTCTGACCACAAGAACCATCTTTCCTTCCCTGCCACAGGACCCTAAGGGCTCACCTTACTGTATTCTTTTGCTTTTTCTGTATGCTTCCAGGGATTCAGCACAGGGCTTCCTGCATGCCAGGCAGGCACATGGTTCTTCAGCTCTCTCTCTTCCCTCACTTTTAAAGGCAAAGTCTTGTTATGCTGTCCAGGCTGGCCTTGACTTGCAATCCCCTCCTGCAGCCTTCCAGGTAGGGCCTTGTAGGCATGTGGGCCTAAGGCTGGCCTCATTTTTGTGTCATGATTGACATGAAGTCCTTTTTTCTACTGTGGCCTCAAGTAAACCTATGAAGGGATGGTATACAGTGTCTGAGTATGAAAAAGCTGCCACATCTTAAGAACCTGGCTTTTCCCCCTGAAGGGCTGAAGTAGATTCACTATGCCTTTCCCTTCCTAAGTATTTTTCTTTAAATATCACACTTTTTTAAAGTCCTAAATCTGTGACCATTGAGTACATAACAATTTCAGTGAAAATGGGTACTGTATGGCACTCAATTTAATAAATGAGCCAAAGATTATGTGTAACTGATGGATTTTGACCTGTATTTTGAGTGTCAGTTCTCATGCTTTATCAAGTCAATTGCTGTCATGTCCTTTTTTTAAATTTCTGATAAACTTTAAGAGTCAATTTGTATAATTCATCCTTTCTTGATTGTTTTCTTCTGATGCTGAGAATAATCCAGGACCTCACACATACTAGGCAAGTATAAGTATTTTCTACCACCAAGCAAATGCCCTAGCCCGCAATTCATCATTTTTTTTCTAATTGATTTTGAGACTGTCTTTATGTAGGGTAATGATATGCTTTCAAAATTTATTTTGCTTGGTTATGTAAGTTGATGTTTTATAAAACCTAGGGGCTAGGCATGGTGGCAAAAACCTGTAATCTCACACTCAGAGCAGGCTGAGGCAGGAGGCTAATAAATTTGAGCTCAATCAGGGCAACTTGGTGACTTAGTGAGGTCCTGAGTCAAAAAAGGTTGGTGATGTAGCTCTCAGTACCAGCATAGATACTGGGCTCAACCTTCAATACTGCACAAGACAAGACAACACAAGACAAGACAAGACAAGACGAGACAGACAAGACAAGACAAGACAAACTCACTGCTTTTCTTATGTTCTCTTTCCTTTTCTTCTAGAATTAAAAAGACACATATACTATTCTGTTTGATATTTACTTAAAGAAACCATACACTCACTTTATCTTCCAAGATTTTTGGGGGTTTTGTACTTCAGATTAGATAATTTCTATTAATATTTTATTCGCCAAATTTCTTCTGCTAAGCCCAGGCAATAATTTTCTATTTTAATAACAACATTTTTCTTTTTTATTTTAAAAAGCAAAACAAAAAAAAGATAAAAATACAGAATTTCAGAAAAAGTAGGAAATCAATGCTAGTTAATATATTGAATATTGTTATCTTAGAAGTTATTGTTCAGGTTACAAGATCTAGGCATAAAAATGATCAATCAAACAGTGACAGCAGACTGTTTTTTTTGATGAACTAATAAAGATTAGTAGTATAGTTAGCTACCTTGCACACATATACATATATATAGTTATATGTGTATACCTACGTACATATAATCTTTTCTTTTGTTCCTTTTCTCCTTTCCCCTATCCCAGTTATTCTTAATTTGTAATAGCTAAACATTGGAAACAGCTAAAACACCCATCAACTCCAGAATGGATAAAAAGATGTGGTATTTTTATACAATGGTGTATTACTCAGCTATAAAGAGGGTAATCTTGAGGCTTTTGTAGATGAATGGAAGTAACTTGAGACTATACTTATAAGTGGAATAAATCAGACTCACATTTGCAAATATCATATTGTCTCTATAGTGTAAAAAAATAATAAAAATAAAAAAACTGAAAGTGTAATAAGATCCAAAATGTGCAGTAGATATTTTAATAATGAAAGGGCAAGAAAATAATAACACTTTGAACTTTAGAACTTTCCATTTGGTTCTTTGTTAAATTTGTCTTTGTTGAGACTTCATATGTGCTTATTTGTTAAGATCATATCTTCTTTTAATTATTTGAACATACTTATGAATGATTCAATATTTGTGCCATAATAAGAATGTCTAATAGTTCATTTTTTTCACTGTGGCCCATATTTACTTATTTCTTCATATATCTAATTTCTTATTGTGTCCTACAAATTGCAAAAGACACTTTGTATAGCCTGTGAGTAATGCTTTCTTCCTGTTAGTTACTATTTAATTACCTTGTGTTTGTTGCTCTTTGTCATTGCTGATCTGTGCAAAAACCAATGCGTCTCCCAATGCTCTCTAAATCAGTCAAGCCAAATCCCAGAGTCTCTTTCTTGTGAAGATTTTATTGCAGCTTTTCAAACATTTTTGTTAAGATGGAGCTGGAGTAGGAATGATTTTATGACTAAAGTGATGTGTCAGCCTTGGTAATAGGTGGCAAAATCACTCTGTCTTGTAGCAAGCTGGGTGCCTAGAAAACTTCAGAAGATCTTTAGGATCACTGATTATCCCATCCACCCCTGCTGCACACAGTGCAGCATTCATTATGTTAAAGGCTTAAACAGTCACAGTAGAAACATGTGCAGTCCATTGCACTAGCAGGTAATCAGAGGAGTCACCAAAGGGACTTTGGCAATGCCCCACAACTACCCACTGCTCTGCTACACAAATTCCAGTAAATTTCAACTGCTCTGAACTGTGATCTCTGCACTTGCATCTTGTTGGTGTTACGATTTTATGCTTGGGTGAAAATTTGCTGTACTGCTATTTAGGAAATTAGAACAACCCGTGGAGGACCAGGATAGTCAAGGGTGGCCGTATTCTTGTGCTATGTATTGTCCAATGCCTGGAAATAGGCACTTTATATACACACAGTGTGATTTTATGTTTGATGGTGATGATAAATTAGTACTCAAAAATTACTCCATCATAGTCAGGGGTGTATTTAAAATTCTGTTACATTAATAATAATTTTCTAGAGCAATACTTCTGCTAAACAGAATATTTCATACATAGTGAGTGTTTTACATGAGTCAGATTGCAGCAAATGATTTATTATAATTATATTAATCTTTCATTAATCATAGGAATTATGTCAATATTTTACTATCTCTATTTTAATGATGTTGAAAGAATAAGACATGGGAGAGCTTATTCAGTGTTACATATTAATAAAGGCAGAAAAGCAATTTAAAACCAATTTTGAATGATTTCAAAACCCATCATCCTAAGCACATAATATACATTCCTTCTACCCCCAAGTATGCACAAAATACACAAGGAAGTAGAACTCAAAAGTTGCTAAGACCTTTTTTAGAAATACTCCATCAGAGCTACCCATCTCCAAATTTTTGGAAGAAACTTCTAAATGGTTTCTTTCACAAATCTACAGTTGCTTATTGTTGATTTCCTGAAAAAGATAATGAGGAAAAACAAACCATGCAGGAAATTTTTGTTTAAAAACTGACTGCCGACAACTGTATAGTCAAGAAAAAACTGTATAGTCAAGAAAAAAGGGGCTCTCAATAGTTTGTGAAAGCTTGAATGCTCATAATAATTTTCCTAAAACTGAAAAAGATATGGCTTGAATATTTTAATCAGCTATTGCTGCAATGTTGCTGTGAAAGACAAAATTCTGTAAAGCAAAGACAATAATAGGTCTTGTGGAACTATCAGCAGTTACAACACAGCTGGCTAAGATGAGCACAGAATTTGGACCTGATATCCCAGGACACCTGTTGACTTCCAGGCAGGTCCACAGGCCTTGCTTTCTCTGAAGATCATGGAGAACATGGGGGCTTTTTAAATAGCAGCTTAACAATTTTTGTATATACTTTGTTCCATCTCTAAAGCAATTGACACGGCCAAATCTAACATCACCGAGGAAGGGACACACACTCACATTGTTCCCTTACTCTGCAAGTACCGAAGGAGAAAGAAATAGTAAAATGTGAGGGGTAATAATCATGATAATCCAATGTACTTAATGGAAATTTTCATTATGTTGACAGTGCATTCTTCAGTAAGGCAAGATAAAGCACAATAATCTTGTTCACCCAGGCTATCTGATCAAACATTTGTACCTGTAAATAGTGATATCTTGGAAACCTACTGAAAGAAGTTTGAGAAATGTCAATTAATGCAAAGTCATTTAATAATTCAGGGCAATGTGATCTAGTGTGCTAAAGTATGAACATTTATGAATAGATCAATAATGTTGTCTTTGTTCTTTTATTTTGTTCAGGACTTAGAATGATTTTGATACAGAAGGATGTGGAATAGTTGAAATGTTTAATTTTTTTAAAAAAAATGATAGTTGTATTCATAGTACCTGTGGTCTTTAGTTTTAAAATAGAATACTGACATGAACCCTGGATATATTTTCATGTAATAAAGTGTAGGAAGTAGA
>PVJX010035104.1:0-18463 GCA_004027295.1 Dolichotis patagonum | reverse complement strand
GGAAAAAATTTTAACCAGCAACCCCTCAGACAAATGACTTATATCCAAAACATATACAGAATTGAAAAATATCAGGCCCCCCCAAGTTCAAAGACCCTCTCCAAGAATGGGCATCTGAGATGAACACACACTTCTCAAATGAATACAAACAAATGGCAAATAAATATATGAAGAAATGTTCACCACCACTGGTCATTTGAGAAATGCAAATTAAATCAGCTTTGAGATTTCATCTCACTCCAGAAAGAATGGCTGCCATCAAGAAATCAACTGATAACAAATGTTGGCAAGGCTGCAGGGGAAAAGGAACACTTCTCTACTGTTGGAGGGAGTGTAGACTGGTGCAGCCACTATGGAAATCAGTATGGAGATTCCTCAGAAGACTAGGATTGGAAGTTCCATCCAATCCAGCTATTCCCTTCCTGGGTATTTTCCCAGAAAAACTGAAAAGGTCATGTCACAGTGATATATGTGCACCCATGTTCATAGCAGCACAATTTGTGATAGTTAAATCTTGGAAACAACCAAGATGCCCATCAACCACAGAGTGGATGAAAAATGTGGTATTTTTATACAATGGAATATTACTCAGCTATTAAAAAGGATGATGTTGAGGCCTTCATAGGTCAATGAAGACAACTTGAAACTATCCTCATAAGTGAAATAAATAAGATTCATATTTATAAATATCACATTGTGTCTCTAGTGGAAAAAGTAATAAGAACTGTAGGAGTAATGAAACCCAAAATGTGTAATTGCTATTGTAAAAAAGAGAGGAAAAGCAAGTGCTCTAAAGGATATAACTCATGTGTGTTTAAGTGTGTAAGATAGATAATCATATTACTGAGTTTTTGTGGGATCGTTGAACAGAACTGTTTGCAGTCTCACTGTGTGAATGTCCACTTTGTATGTTTTAGTTTTGTAACTTGAACAACTATTTCCTAGATGACAGTATGTAATATATGAACTAATGACTTCTTACTTTTTTTTTAATTCTCTATTATTTCTACCCTTTTTCTGTTTTGCTTTTTTTCTCTTTAAATAAAAAAAGTCCTTTGCTTCAGCCAGTACTGTTTTCTTCATCTCTAAAATGGACCTGATACCACATCCGCCTTCTTCATAAGGTAACCACGGCAATATGTGAGGTCACATGTATGAAATGGCTTGGGGAAGTCACTGCCTGATTTAATTCTTTATTTCAGAATATCTATGCCAAAGCTCTCCTGAGTTATCACTAGAAGCAGGCTTTTATTGGATGCTTGCAGTATTTCCCAAGAAACTATCTCACCTTGTTTTCCCATACATATTCCAGGCAGGCTCATTTTTTATAAGGTTTTCTTTTTTTTTTTTCAGATCAGACAAGCCGCAATTACAAATTACTTTCAAGACATTTTAAATAGACTGGGAAAATATGCACATGCTCCAGTCCACAGAGACCATGTTTGCTTATCAGGTTGTCTCTTCTTTATTAACGCTTGCCAGGATCCTTTTCTTTTTGCATCTTCTCTTTTACAGGAGGGAGCCCAGTCTCACAATTGACAATATGCTTCCAGGAATCATCCGTCTTTTCTTTCGTGTGCAGCACAGTTAGCATTTTCTCATGTTTCAGTCAAGAGTGTGTGGAGACTGAGCCCAGGCCTGATGCTAGGAGCAGGGCACACCTATCTTCCACTGCCCGCTTTGACCTGATTTATACAGAGACGGAGCTGAATGCCCTAAACCTCTCAAATTGCAGGAAGTCCTTGTCAACACTGTGATGTATATATGCCTTTGGGGAAGCATCTAAGAATTCCATTCAAATGCAGTGCTTCTTAACATGAGGAAGGCAGGAGCAGTCCTAAAGACACAGGATGGCTAAAGTTCATTTGTTGTAATGGGCATATGCGAATCTCTCTTGCTATGGCACGGTATATCCTGTGCTCATCTCCACACTGTGTCATTGGCAAGCCTTCTGACTTCTTCATCCTTTTAAAGCTTTACGGCATGCGACAGAAAGAGATTTCAATTGTAAAGTAAAAAGCCAATCCATCACTTTTATCTTTGCTGTTTCAAGTCAGCACATGCCCAGAAACTTTTCTGCTACCGGGGCTGCATTTTAGTTGGATGATTCTAAAATGTGCCCATTTTCCTAATTATTTCAGAATTATGTGGACAGTAATTACCATCTTGCATTAGCAGCACTAGTAGTGGTTAGGACAAATTTCAGATGTATCCAGCAAGTGCTTTACACTAATATGTCTGCTTCATTAACTTCAATCAAAAGACAGCAGTGCTTCCTCATAGCAATAAGTTTGCTTTGATACATTCTCATCAAATATTGATCTGAATGGTCTGCAGAAGTGCTTAGCTGAGTTGTGTGAAATTTATTTACTGAATACATTACTTTTATCCCCAAACTGCCAGTTGCCATCTCAAAAATTCTAGATTTTTTTTCTTGTTAAAACTTTATTAGCACTTAGGAAATTGCTGAAGTTTTTTGTCAATTAATATGTGTCTATAAAAATGCTTTCTGTGCAAAAACTTCAACAGAAAAGAACAAGCCCAAAAACTGTATCATAGGATAAGTCTTCTTTTTCAGTTGGTCTGATAGACATTTTTTTCAGAGAAACACATGTACACACCAGTGACTGGCAGTACAGTGCCCCATTCTCCCAAGCAGGTTGACTATCTTTGAGTTGTGCAACTTGATATTTTTGTTGAAATGAAGCCCAGTTTTAATGCTATGGAAACCCTTTAATATAGGGAAGGCTTATGGTATTGAAAAGAACAAAGGGCCAGGAAAGAGGGAACATTTGTTTTTGAGATGTATATATCATGGAGCCGAGTTCACAGTAGCAGATGGACTCTCCGGTTTCAGCCGAGGCCTGTGAGGGTGGCAGAGTGGTGAACAGAATACAGAGCAGGAAAAAGAGGCTGGCTGAAGAGTTCTTCAGGAGATAGGCAAGGTTAGTTAATAGGTTCTGACAGTCCTGTAGAACTGACAAGAGACAAAGTACCAGGCATGAAATGGGAATTAGAAAGCCATTTAGCAACCCAAAATGGCAACCCTAACAGCAACCGGAAGCTGACAGGGAAAGAAAAATCTAGAAGATGCTTCCCACCTGATTTCACTGGAGATGTGAAAATAAGTCACAAGAGAATACAAAGGAAGCCTGTCTCTAAGACGGAAAAAAGATAAGTGAGAGACAAGTCATTTTTCCCGGAAATGAGGCACAAAATCTCCATTAAATGCTGTGTGTACTGACGAATGGAGAGTCAACTGACTCTAAGTCATTTGATTTAGTGAGGTCAGAAACCTTGAGATTGCCTGGAATTCTTTGGCCAATATTTACTATGTGCCAGGATTTTGTTCTAAATGGTGATGACCAGGACACGATTTCAATCTTATATGTGTCATCTCTGCTAATTGGTTTGTCTGGCTCAGTTGGCTATGAAATTGATGAGGAAATCTGCCCACTACATTTTCATCTCCACTGCAGAAAGATCCAGTGTCCAGATGGATCTTTTTCCTACATCAGGGTGAGATATGCCCGGGTCCAGCCTGTACCTCTGGCAGTCATCCCTCAAGAATCAGAATGTAGAAGCTCAATGCACACAGGACCAGAATCTCCAAGACTAAGTCTGGCCCAAGTTCCACATGCAACTCAAAAGGCCATTTGAAAAACAGAATGTTCTCACCCACACATACATAAAGAAGGCCAGCCTCCTCTGGAATGCTTCCTCAAATGCAGAGGACATGGACAGAGTTGTATCTTAAATTGTACATGTGTGTAAAGAAGTTTACACACAACAGCTTGTTTGCAGGACTATATACTAGCACCGTAAGTGTGTAGGGTGAGTAACAGGACTTCTGTGGTATGCAGAAATTACAGTTCCACAGGTTCAGTGACTTACTCAAGCTCACATAGATAGTAGCTATCAGCATCAAAGCTCAAATGATGATTTTCTGATTCTAAACCAGAAATTCATTCAATTATACCATATTTCATTTCCACGCAAAATGCACAGTATTGTAGGTTTACCTATTTGTATGTGTCAATGTGCCTGATGCATCTATACAGCTACTTAATAAACGAGCTATTGTTATTTTTTTATTGAGTGTTAACTGTAACAGGCACTATAACAGTATATCAGAGTTTTATTTAATCCACCAAAAACTTATATACTCTTATGGGTCAGGAAACTGAGGTTCAAAAGAAGAAGCACTTGGCTCAATACTTTCATTGAAAATCCATGTTTCTTCTGTAAAATACTGTCTCATTTCCCTGTCGTGTATATGCATTCACTTACATTCTCTCCTCTGTCTCTCTGACTTTTCACTGTTTATGTGTGTATATCATTGCCACCATGTAAACCGTGTGCTTAGCAATTTTACTGGTGTAGGATAAGAGAAGTAAAGATAGGCCCAAAAAGGCAGGCTAATCATAATATTAAAAATCCACTTTTAAGGAGAGCTGAAGCTTCAGGACACAAAAGTAATCCAATCTTTTTATTTTTTTCTTATAATAAATTCACTCTAACAACAAATTTCTAAGCATTATAAGGGAAAAAAGTTTCTTCAAATGGGGATCTAGGCCTATGATTTTTATGTGTAAAATGGGCTCCCTCCTAACCTTATCCTCAATCAAACCTACTAGTGAGTAGGCAGCATATCTTGGATTCAAATATGTGTAAATGATTTTCAGTCTAACATAGCTCTCCTGATGGCTATGTTAGACATAGCCCTTCTTGCAGACAGTGGAAAACACAACCTAGAATCCTTAATGCACCCCAAGCCCATGTAAGTATACTCAGCTCTAAGCTATATTGTGCTTCTGTCTCTTGAAAGCCCACATTCTGATCTCTCTGAGTGCATACATTTAAAGTCTCCCTCATAAATCTCTTTATGCCTTTCATTGAAATGTCTTGGAAATTATATTTCAGTGATGTAAGTCAGTGAACCTACCTACCCAATGGACAAAATGAGTTGAAGTTCCGAACCTCCAATACTGGGGAACCTCATTGGCCCATGTCCAGTGACAAGATGATCCAATAAAACAGAAAAATACATACATATACATAATGCCCAATGTAGTGTATAATCACACCACACAGGACAAGCAAGGGTAGCAGTGATCTCTCTGACCATTTGAGTTATTGAGCTGAAGTCATCCCTCCTTGTTTATACTTGGCAGGAAAAGGCCTTCTAAAGATATTTGGAAAGAAGACTTTGGAAGGCAGCAGACATTCTGCTGGCCCAGTAAGAGGTAGTTCATTTCAGAGCCATGGAAGGTGGGACACAAGCTCAGAGTGACAATGGTAGCTGCATATTTGGTTACAGAGGAAGGATTTTTTTCAAAAAGCATGAAAAGTGATGATAATAGAGGAACATTAGTAATTCAGTTTAAAACTTTACTGTATGTTGTGGAGAATCAAATGGGAAACATTGTATGCTACTGTCCTGTTACTTTAAAATAACACTGCGACTCTCCTGAAGGTTTATAATTATAAATCCAAAGGTTCATTATACTGCATTAGGGTGGATAATTACTAATTGCTAACCTGATTTGGATCAAGGTGAATTCAGCTTCTTTTCATCAAAGTATAATTATTCTTTATTCAAGTCCTTTCCAGGTCTAGATTCTCTATGATAGAAGTAGAAATAATGCATTCTTTCTAAAATAGTACATAAATTTGTTGAGTACCACAGATTCTCATTTGTAAACTGAATTTTTGCTTTCCTGGGGTCACTGGAGGATTGCAGTCCATAACTTAACAATGCTTTAATGAATGCAATTTGGTGGCTCCACTTGCTAATGTGACTGGTTCCTAGTGTTTATTTCATTTCAAAGTTGGATGCGATCAGATATGGAAACATAATTACACTGTATAAAAATAAGCCCCAAGACTTCGAGATCTGACAGAAGAAAGCTTGTGGGCACGTAATTAAGAGAGAGGGAAAAAGTTGACCTACTTTAACTGAGTTTCAAGGATCAACCTGTGTATCTGACTGTGGATCAATTCATCTCCTTGTCTATTCTTCTCCTAATAATCCTGACCTCATTTTCCATTGTTTGTACTAATGAATTAATTTGTAGTCTCATTCTGTTGATTTAGAAACCCAAATAAATGGAAGATCGGGAAGTGTCAATTAAGCAATCTGTGGAATTTCTATTACAAAGACTTCTTTGTTAGCCTCGTTTTGCATTCGGTATGTGAAATTAATTTGGGGGCAGAGGTAGCAAGAAAGAATGGTGTCCATCACAAGGTCATTGTAAGAGATGACTCAACTTAGAAATGTCAAATACAACTAGAAGTCTTCTTTATTTTAAAGAAATACCAGTCACGAAATTAACCAACTGGGAACAGTCAAAATTTTGGATGGCTCTCCACATCATAAAGAATAAAGATGAGATTCCTTATCTCAGCATACCAGGTCCCTTTTTACCTTCCAGGGAAGGAAGAATTTCTTGGAAACAATTTGTCTGTGAGGCCTATGGCATATCCAGATAGAGATGTTCAATAGGCTCTTATGGTCTAAGGCCCAAGAGAGTCCTATCTGAAGGCCATTTGCATAAAAGTAGAATTTTCTAATAGAACTTGCTGTGGTGATAAAATAAAGTTCTATATTTGTATTCACAGATAGAATAGCTACTGGCCACATGAGACTTTTGGGCACTTGAAATGTGGCTTGTGTGACTGAATGAGTTTTTATTCTATATTAATTTAAATTCAAATACCCACACATCATTAGTGGCAATACTGGGGGTCAGTACACATACAGCGGAACTTTTCAGCTGGTGATGAAGTTACCCAGAAAGGTCTTATAGAGTAGAAAGGGAGAAAAACCTCAAACAGAACTGTAAGGGAACAAATGACCATTTCAGAATAAGGTGGATAAACTGGAATTCACAGATGAATTTGATTTTTGATTACGAAGAGTTGATGTGGGAACCCAGGAGGTCAATAGATAATAATGAATAGAAACACAAATTGAAGATGTGAACCGTGTAAAATACTGTTGAAAGGTCAGATAGAATGCAGATTTTTATAGAGATTACCATTTAATCTTGCTGTGGTTGCAAAATAGCTACAACCAGATTCACAGAAGTGTATTATCTTCAAAGAAGACACAAAACACTTTGGAAATGACTATTTGTTTTTTAAAGGTGTCTAGGCTTTTCTCTCTGAAAATAAAAACTTGTATTGCAGTAAGTCTGTGTATGTTATATTTTCAAACAGGTGTTTGGAAACAAGCAACTTAATTCATTCAGTGCTCTGCCTGGTAACAGGATGCTAATGAGGAGTTTTCAAAGTAACCACTTGTTTGGTCAAATTTAACCATTTGGGGTCTTTTCACGGCTATTTATATGCTGTGTGGAGCTGGCTATAAACTTGTCTTGAGGATGGATGTGGAAACTGTATTCAGTAGAAAGCACAGAGTAATAACACGGATATTTTCTTGACTGTCTATTGCAGTCACTAAGGCTTAGGCTGTGTATCTCTGAAAGGAAAGTCCTTTGAGATCAATGCCTATGTCTTTCAAACTTTGCAGGAACCTTCTTCGAGTTGTCCATCTGCCATTTCTTTCCTTGACTAGTTTGAACTCTTTACAATTCCATGTAAAATCCCCATGGTTCACTAACTTTTAAAGAGCAATAGTTCTTCCCCAACTCATTTTGTGACAACTCACACAATGAAGTCACAAAACTGAAATATCTTGTCTTGGGCTTGAGAGCTTTCAGTTGAGAAGAAAATAAGCCATACAGAACTCTCCTAAAAAGCATTCAGATTAGCTTATTGTGCAACAGTCATTCAGGGGGAAATACAAATGCAAATATGTTAATTCACTATCCAATCATTCCTAAGTGATATGTTCAGAGAACTGTTTAGTGAGCTTAGCTGAAAGATCTGTTTTCTTATTTCCCAAGTGTATGCACCTCAATGGCTTCCCCTGCCACTCATGGTCTTCCCTGTTGATTTACTCCAACTGCTGTCTGACCCTGATTAATTCAATCTACTTTCTTGCAAACCCAAGCTTCACAAAGACACTAGGGTTTGACAATTTGGAGCTCTTTTTTTCAGCAAAAGTGCTACCATGTCCTGTGCAGTACACAAAACCAAGAAGATGAGTGAATCCTTTTGCAAAACCAAACTTCACAGAGAGCTGATCCCCTGGAGATTTCACAGAGAGAAGCTAGTGGATGAGGAGATTTAAAGGTAAGATATTCACTCTAAATGTATTAGAAGGTTTTACAAGCCAACAAGAAGTCATTATTGCTTTGGGAATGCAGTTATAGATGTAATGCAAACAACAGTTAATGCAACCTTAATAAAGGTTCCTCAGTGATCCTCTTATGAAACTGTGTCTGAACTAATATTATCAAGCTCAAGTTAATTAGTTTAAATTTTCAAAAGAACATTTCTGGGCTAGTGACTTTGTTTGGGGTTTTATTAATAAAATATTCCTTTTCATTCCTATCTCTTGATTGATAGGAAACTCAGTCTCTCCAGCACCTCGGGATTGTACAGGAGGCAGAGAGTCTCTCCAGCACCTCGGGATTGTACAGAAGGCAGAGAAACTACTTAATGCCTCAAATGCAATGATGGATCTCTATTCTTCAGTCCACTGTGGTCCTTCTCATGATCAGCCTACCTCTGAGCGGCTGAGTGAGTGGCTCAAACATAAGTGGCTCCTCCCTTTATGTCAAGTTTAAGCACAAAATTTAACAGCACTAGAAAGTTGCAGCTTTCAATGCCTATCTGCACCACATGTCCATTTTCCCTTTGGAAACCTGGCATGCAAGCAGAGAAAAAAATGACTCCCACTTGAAGGATTTGCTAGCAAAACGGAAACCCAAAACCATACGTGATCCCTAGAGGAATCCACTGAGGATCCCCAATTATACTACTGCTCACTTTTGGTCCACATACTCCTTTCCTCCCCTCAAATCCAGCTTTATTTCTTGAGGGTTCTATAAGCAAAGCATGAAAACTCAACTAGGAGCATAGAAGTTGGGAGGGTACATCAACCTGCGTAGGAAACTGAGTATAACACACTTGAAGAGAATAAAACAGAAAGAAATAAAACAGAACAGAGACAATTAAAACAAAACAATGAACATGGTACAAGACTTCAAAACAAAACAAAAGGAAACCAACAATGGCTATCATGATGTCGCTCCTGTCTTGAAAATAACTTCCTATACCATCAGGCACAATAAAATCAAACAAAACAGAATGGAATAAAACCAATCAAAACAAAGCAATGAGAGCAATACAGGACTTCAAAACAAGACAATAGGAATACAACAGTGGCTACCATAATACATCTTGTTATCTTCAAAAGTAGCTGCCTATACCATCAGACATAATAAAATCAAACAAAATAAAATAGAATAAAATCAATGAAAAGAAAACAAGTAAAGCAATATAGGGCTTCAAAACAAGATAATAAGAAAGCAATAATGACTACTATCATACATTTTGTTATTTTTGAAATTGCTGTTCATGACAACAAATACGATAAAATAAAACAGAATAAAATCAAGCTAAAGAGAAAAATGAGAACAATGCAGGGTTTCAAAACAGGACATAGATTAACAATGGCCACTGCCCTCCTGCTCTAAACATCTCTTCTCCTTTCACCTTCACAACATCTATTGTGAAGTTTGGATTATACTGACTCCTTTAGTGTTTTATAACAGGGAGACCACATGATGTTCACCAACGTGACTGAACCATTTCACCCATGAACATGATCTCAAGTTGTATCCATTTACCTACAAGAGCCTCTAGGTTATCTGTCTTATTAGCTGAGTAGTTTTCCATTGCATAGAAATGCCGTATCTTTCTTATCCACTCTGAAGTTGGTAGGAAAACTACTCCTACTTTTTTTCTCATTCCCTGCCACATAGAACATTGTTTTCTCTAATTTGAGTTTTAGTCCATAAATTTCCTTTTGAGTTAAAAGTGTTTCTTGAATAAAGCGTATTGATGGATCTTGTCTCCGAATCCGTTCTGTCTGTGTTTCTTTTTATTGATGAATTGAGGCCATCTACAGTAATGGTTATAGCCAACATGCTCTGTGTTATCTGTGCAATTCTATTTTCCTGCTGTTGATTGCCTAATATTCCCCTCCACTCCACTGTCTGCCCTGTTCTGTGATCCCCCTCTGCTGCTATTCCTGGAACCCTGGTCCTTTTTACCTCTCTCTAGAATGTCCTTCAATATTCTTTGTAGGGTTAGTTTGCTGGTCATGAAGTTCTTCAGCTGTTCTTTGTCGTGGAAGTATCTTGTTTCTCCATTAATTTTGAAAGATAGTTTTGCAGGGTACATCAATCTGGGTTGGAAGTTGTTTTCTTTCAGGATGTGAAGTACTTCACTCCAAGCTCTTCTTGACTCGATGGTTTGTGTTGAGAAATCTGTTGTGATTCTGATGGGTTTTCCTATATAGTTGATCTGTTTCTTTTCTCTAACAGCTTTTAATATCCTGTTCTTGTGTTGAATTTCTGGACTCTTGATTATTATATGTCTGGGTGTAGATTTATTTTGGTTATGGCTAGCTGGAGTGCTATATCACCTCTTTTTCCCACGTTTGGGAAGTTTTCTGCTATTACTTCTTTAAATAGAATTTCAATGTCATTTGTGTTGACCCCTGCTTTTTCACTGACACCTATTATTCTTAAATTATATTGCTTTGCATCATCTTGTAGTCTTTGTATTGTTACTTCCTGGTTCCTTGTTATTGTTAAAATATCTTTCCTTTCACAGTCACAAGCTGCATACCTGTCTTCAAGGTCTGAAAGTCTTCCTTCATTTTCTTTTGAGTAGTTTTGCCAGTTTTCCATGGAGTACTTAATTTCCTGGATATCTCTTTGAATCTGTTTCATGAATTCTAAATCTGTCTTATATTTTTTATTTATGGTTTCCTTCATTTTCCTATGCTCCTCTATTTTTAATCTATGTCTTCTTTAGAGACGCTTAGCTTATTACATTTTTTTCATTTCTTGTTTTACCTGAGATACTATTTCTGTTCTAATTTCTTTCATAGTCTCATGAAGTTGTCTCATTACTTCCATTGCCATCACATCAGAAACTTCAGGTGTGTGACTCCTGAGCTCTGCCATGTTTTCATCTCCTGGACTTGCTCTTCTTGGGTTGGAGACTAGAGACTCCCTTTTGCTTCTTCATCTTGACATTTTCTTGGATTCTTCCAAACATGTGGGTAGTGGGGTCCCAGGAATTTCACTCATTGGCTGTAATTTCTCCAGGGTGTGACTGTTTGTTTCTCCTGTGTTCTCCTGGCCAGTGTTGGCTAGGTATCCAATGGTGGCCACTGGGTGCACTGGTACAGGACCAGCTCCTGTTTTTCCCAGTGCATGCTGGTTACTTCCAGGCAGTGTCTTTCAGTGGCTACTAGAGTGTGTGAGGCGGCAGGGTCGGCTGCTGCTTCCCTATTGAGCTTGTTATCTATGTGCAGTGTCCTGGTGCAGCTTTTCCTAACAGATACTTTGCAATATGTATGTTACCATCTTGAAAAGAAAACAATATTAATTTACATAATTAGATGTATAATTTATAGACAGAACTCTATCATAAAGGATACATTTTAAAAATTAATAGAATTTTCACATTAATATAACTAAAATTTGCATTATTATTATGGAAAATTGAACTTACTTCAAAATACAAATTGACATTTACAGTTTTTACACCTACCATAGTGTCAGTGGAACACTCCAAATCTAGTGCAGAAAATATCATTACTTTTCTTCTGTGCAAATCCTGCCTAATTGTTGTGACAACAAGAGAGATATTTAACACTCTTCCAAAGTACTTTCTGTGGTTGAGGTATTCTATTCCACCTTAGAACTATTGGCTTAGATCTCAGAATGTAAGGCTTGGATGTGAAGCCCAATATTATCTACTGATTTTTAAAATTTCTAAAGCAACTAAACTATATGTCCACCAATAAATGCCAGATAAAGCAAATGTGGTATTTATACATGATCCAGTATTATTCGGCCACAAGGAAGGATAAATTTGATCATTTGTATGAAAGTGAATGCACCTTGAGACCATAAAGTTAAATGAAATAAATCAGATACAAAAACTTAACTATCACATGGTTTATTTTACTTGACAAACCCCCAAAATAAATAACTTAATAACCAAAATAAAAAGATAGATAATAGAAAATAGAAAGGCCATTTGCCAATGTGAAGGGGACTAAGAGGTCAAGGCAGGGAGAAGTAAAAAGAATTCAGATGTGTTGTGTACATGTACCAACTCCCCACAAGGAATGTATTCATAATGTACTCCAAACATGTACTAATAAAATTTTAAAAGATAAAAGTAGAAGACAAAATCATGTTCTTAGTTCATCCTATATTATCTTATTTCACAAATTATAGGAATAAAAAAATACTATGGAAGCACTCAGACTTTTTATGTCAAGTTAAACATATCCAGAAATAATTGAGCATTTTTGTTTTTCCATCCCAGTTTATCTACCATTCCCACAGTGACACCAGGGACTCTGTTATAACTTGAAACTATGCTGTCACTACAAGCACTGATTCAGCTTTGTCCTTCTGGAACATTATATCTAACCCTTCCAGCTCATTTCACGTGTGCTCAAAGTGAACATTAGTCTCGCCTCACTCCTGTGACGTTCAGTCCATTGACATTTCTACTTTCTACCTATTGATCAGCTCTTGCTTTTCTTCACTGCCCTCATTCTCCAGCTTAAATTCCACATTCTATCACATCAATAATACTATTGTCATTATCCTAATCTCTTAGGCTCATCTATCTTTCATTGCAAATAAAATGAAAATCTAGAAAAACCCAACAAAGGATAAATTCACATACCCACTTCTTCTCTCCCTGACATGAAGAATCCTGGAACTATAGGAGAAAATCCAAAAATAGTGCAAGTTCATATTACTATAAATTCATGGTCACAAACCTTTAATGAGCCAATTCTTTATGCTACCAAGCATTCTTATTTTATTCTTCCTCTCAAGTGACTCTTCTGTTTTCTCTAAGGGCTATTTTCAAGAATGGTCAGTCTTTTCCAAAGCTCATCTTCCCTTATCTCTATGTAAAAAAAAAAACCTCTTATTTCAGAAAAGAAATAGATGCCATCAGTCAAAAGTCCTCAGTTTCTTTCTACCCAGTGTTACAAACCTGCTGATATCTGTGCCAGTCGTCTTCTTCCAACAGAGATTTCCATCTTTTTTAATTAAATATAATGCATACAAAAATTTTCCCCAAATTTGTTTCCTTTGCTCTCCATACTTGCTCATGTATATTAATTATTTAGCTTATCTCAGTCTGTCTCTGATTCTTAATACTCCACTCATGTCATTTTTGTCTATGTCACCAAGGCTCAACCATTAAATTATGGCTACACCATTTAATTTGGATGTTTATTTACCCCTAAGTTGCAACTTTTTCATTGACATAATGAAAATACTAGATGTAATTTACAAATTTGTTTGGGATGTTTAATGACAGGAAATCAATGCAATTCTTTAAAGGTTCCTGTAACAGTATATACTTCCAAAATGCTAGTACAGTAATAGCAACAGAAGCAACATTATTAATAAATGCAATAAGAAATCCACAGTTTACTTCCCTGTTTTGCCTCAGCACTTTTGACTCAGTTAACCATGCAAAACACTGACTTCCTTCCCACTCTATTGATTTATGGGAATGACTTTTGTATAGCTGCTATATTTTCCTTTTAGCCTAAATGACATGTATTTACTCTGCCAAATATATCCTTTTTCCCCTTTGTTCTCTGAGCACTGTGGATTAAACTCTTCTTGGAGAAATTTTTACTTCTTACTGGAATTTTGCCTGCAATGAGGTGCTGAGCAGAGCTGTGGTGTATTTTGTTTGACTCTGCTGTGCTTTTCACTTTCGACTCACCCTGAGCAACTCAGAGACTTTACAGTTTAAATTTGGCACAAAATACATATGAATTTTACATAATGTATTACAAAATTCTTAAACTGAGAAACCATGACACATTCACCTCTACATGCCATGGCATGGGATAGGAGGCTTAACATGCATGGAGCTTCAATAAATGTGCTTCAAATCAAACTAAAACTGGAGAGAGCAGGCTGAATACGCAACTTGATGCTCCCTAAAGTCCATCTTCCTGAGTAAAATTTAAACTGATTTTTACAAGGGCTTTCACTTGCTGATTAAGCATCCAATTTGCTAAAATGCAGCCTTTCCTTGTCTTTGTAGGTAACATTGCAAGTGTTTCCATCAGTCCTCTTTGTAGAGAATCTCACCCCTGAAATAATTAGTGTACATATCAGTCTTGTTTGGATGTTGCCATCCCTCACTGGCAATTTTCATTTTAGGACGTCAGCAAAAGGCTTCAGATGCCATGGAAAATTAAATGTATGTAGGTTAAAACTTCTGAGGTAGATCAAGTACAGAGAGTGGAGTAAAGGGACAAATTTTCCACTGAGTAAGGATAAAGTTCTATCAAAGCTAGCAGGGGGCATACACTCTGAGATATTCATATACAAGCCATCATTTTTCTCTACAGATGATGCATGCACTGGAACCAGCTGGTTGAAACTTAACATAGGTTTTATTTCTTTATCTCAGCCTTGAAGTATCAGAGGAGCAGATCACTGTGTGTGTGTACGTGTGTGTGTATATGTATGTACATGTAAATATAGTCATATACAGAAAATAACAATCTTTCAAATGAAATTTTTTGGGGCACCAGGGATTGAACTCATGACCCCACACTTGCCAGGCAGGCTCTTATGCTACTGAGCTAAATCCCCAGCCCCCTAAAATGAAATATTGAATGAAACTCCTATAATATGAACCAGATAAAAAAAAGGGACCTGGCTTTGATGAAACAAGAATCCTAGACTCCTTCTTTCTCCACCCCAAAATTTTCCCTAAGGCAGCTTCACAGAGGTCCAGGACTTTGTAGACATGGTCAAAAGTTGAAGTTTTTCACTTGATTCATACAGTGGAAGACTGGAAATCAGAATATAATGATGCAATGGGCTCCATCTACTTATATCATTCTCTCTTACCATGAACCAAGTTGCAAAGAAAGAACAAGAGGTTTGGGATCGAGGTAGAGGAACAGAATGCACCTGCTTAAGAAACACCAAATTAGGGAAAAAGTGTGAAAAGCAAAAGTAAAAACAAAACAAGTTGAGTCATGCATGCTAAAGAAAGTTCTGAGTTTTCTTTCCCTTAAAAGATTGTGGACAACAAGAGAATGCTGCTGAGAGATAAAAAAAATGAGGATTTAAAAGTGTTTTGGTGACATAGAATCCCTTAATAATTTTTGTGAAAGCCAGCTTGTGGCGTGCTGGGACGCCAGCTGCCTGATT
The DNA here is from genome assembly GCA_004027295.1 of Dolichotis patagonum. Taxonomy (NCBI): domain Eukaryota; kingdom Metazoa; phylum Chordata; class Mammalia; order Rodentia; family Caviidae; genus Dolichotis; species Dolichotis patagonum. The sequence continues at coordinate 3,092 of PVJX010035104.1, read as the reverse complement.
TGAGCTGAAGAGTGAATCAGAGGGTGGAAACTGGAGACAATGAGAATAAGCTACATATGTAGCTGTTCAACTGTGTGGAAGAAGAGAGGACAGTGAATAGGTGTGGAGTTTTCTTACAGTGAAAGGAACTGAGCATTTATGAAAGTTGATACAAATCAAATCGTCCATTGAGAGTTCAACCTCGAAAAAAATCAAGGAAGCTAACAATACACAGACCCTGGCAAAGTTTGAGGTGATTACATCTGCAGCCCAAATTGAGTGTCTGGTCTCATGAAGAAGGAAGAGCACTCTTCATGTTATGACAAAAAATGAAGGAAGTGAAGTGAGTGCAGCTCAGGTTTCAACAGACTTGTGTGTATGATATTTTCCTACTGCAGCTTCCTTTTCCCTAGTAAGACAGCGAAAAAGGTCATCTATGAAAACTGACTTGGAGAAGGGCTCAGATTTGAAGAAAATATTTCAAATGGTCTTTGTGAAGAGAGGGAAAGCAGCCATGCTACAGAAATATGATAGGTTGTCAGGAAGAATTGAGGATACACTTGAAAGTTTATAATCATGAATTCACAGAAGAAATCACAGGTTTTGCAGAATTCAACTTTGTATTAGCACAATTGGAGAAGGCAGACAGCTGGATTGATGTGCAGTTGTATTTTTTAGGTTTGTTCCATGAAAAGACAAATAGTGAAAGCATTCAGGGTATTGACAAAGATGTTGAAATGATTGAGTATAGAAGTAAACCAGTTTAAAGGGGCAGTGGAAGAGTGGGAGGCTTGATGGATTGGATGAAAAAGAAAAGGTAAGTGGTCTGAAGGTCCTGACGAGAAAAATAATAATTGTGATAGTATTTGAACTATAAAGCTGGAAAACGTGGTTGTAATAGAATGAGTTACTGGAATCAAAGAATTCAGAGGTGGAAGAGTTTTGGATAACGGCAAGATCAACCTCTGAGGAAGGCTAACTGAGGAAGAGTGGAGAATAAGGTTGTTGGAACTAAGGGGTCTGAATATGGAGATGAGGCACCTGTGTGGGCATTGTCAGTGATAGAAGGAATTAGAATGTACAAGAAAACTGTGAATAAAGTGCCACGGTCCTAGATGAATGAGTACGGTTGTTGACAGCTATATAGAGAGCTGGATGACAGGTCTTTCACAATAGCAAAAAGATTTAATGACAGCACAGAGGAGTACTATTCTCAAAGAGACCCAGGGTGACACTATCACTACTTCCAGGTCCACCACTTGAGCAGCGTATAGCAAAAGTAATTGCTGCTCAGGTGGCAGTACAATTTGTTTATGCCTTCTTTCCATGCTAGGATTTCCCTAGGAAATAATATATTCACAGTGACAGGGGAGTGTGTTTCTTCATTCAGCTTTTTAAAAAAGTTTAAAGATTCAAAGTTTGTAATAGAGTACAAAGTAGTCCAGGAAAACTGTTTGATCCATGTGTTTTTGAAATCCTCATAATCTGCACCCAGGAGCATACATATTCCTTTTCCTCTGCCTCTTCATTCAAGAAGATTCCAAGGAAAGCAGTGTCCTTAGGACTACCAAATTTCAATTGATAGGAGGTGGAGGCGATGCTCAGGTCAGGATGAAATTGAAGCTAGTTTACTTTGGAAATGAAAAAATGTAGACATTATCTTTCATCTTAGTAAACCTCCACATCCACTAAGGCACCAACTCTTTTCATACTTATCTCCTAAATTCCTCTTTCAAGGGTACACTTCTGGACAACCTTGCTGCCCCCACATTGCTTCAAGCCACCGTTCTCTCTCACCTGGTCAATTGCAATAACCTCACTAGATTTTGCTTTCATTGAATTTCACCTTCAATCCACTTTCCATTTTGCAGGTGGAGCGATCTTTCTGATATAAATGTTAGCCAGTGTTGCTTTTCTCTCCCCTAAAAGATTAAGATATGAAACTCCCGTAATCCTTCCATGGACATGTGACTCAACCGCATGACACATGACATTACTGTAAAAGACCACTTGTCCAAACATGCCAGATTTTCTCATACAGGTGCTGGCATTGCTTGGTGTGCCTCTGTGTATCCTGGGCCTCAGTGTTTGGCTGCTTTCTGTCCTCCTTAAAGATTCAGACTTGGGTAGTTTCTTCTTCAGAAACTGCACACTGGCAACCCCATCTTAAAGGCCACCTTAGAAGTTCTCATCCCATGTGCCTAGGCAGAATCATGGGATGCCCTCCACTATAGCACTTACCAAACTACATAATAATCACCGATTATCTCTCGCTCCAACAAGAATGCTGCTTTGTAAGTAGCAGACACACAATAGTTAATTTTAGAGAAATGGGCTTGGGGAGAAGAATCTAAAGGTCTTGGACTGTGGTTCATAGTAACCGCATTCTTTCCCCAGGGGACACAGGGCAGTGTGGCTTTTCCAATAAAGAATAAGCCAATCATTGTATCATCCTCAAAAGTTATTAAGTAGTTATTCTCCCCTTTCTCTCCTTTGATTCACTTTGTGCAGATTATAGACTGAGCACATAGTCTTTTCCGTGTGACTAATAGCTATTAGAAAAACATAATTTTTGCAAGATGATGAGAGGGGCTTGTCAAAGTTACCTGCTATAGTAGTATAATGTCAACATTTACCATATTAACAGTGTTCTACGGAATGCATACACTTTTACAGGGAAAAGTTTAGGTAGGAATGTCATCTGTACATTTCAAAATCCAACTTACTCAATTTTTAAAACTTTTTAATCTGTAATACATTTAGACACAAAGAAAAGTTGCAAAAAGAGTACAGAGATCCTTTACATCCCTCACCCAGCTTCCCCTAGTGTAAGTCTGGTGTAATGTGTAGCCATGCTAGAATTACCAAAACTAAGAAATGTCCATTATTTGATTTTGAAATTACATTGAGAATTGACTATCTCAACTTCTGAAGCTTCACTGAATTTTATTTGCGGGAGAGTGGAGTTTTGAAACTCTAACTGGAATAAGAGGCAATGGAGCATCTCGGTGCGACTCTTTGGGACTGGTAAGCACGCCATTCATCCGCAGGGAACTGCCTGGAGATCGGCATCTGGGCCAGGTCTGTTTGGGCCTGTAGGCCCGCCCTTCACC
>PVJX010035103.1:0-18465 GCA_004027295.1 Dolichotis patagonum | reverse complement strand
GCTCCCCCTTACTCAGGTGCCTGGAGGAGCTGGAGTGGGACTTGGATGATTGATTGTATATGAGGTTTTTTCCTTTTTCAGAGGAGAGCTTTCAGAGAAGAATGGAAAGTGAATATAAAATTTACTGCATTGGACTCATGTGGAGATTGGCATTTAATAAAAGGACATTTCTGTGGCAAACAGTTTGTTCTGTGCTGGGGCTTTAGTGCCTGTTTGACTCTCTAACCCAGAATTTTTTTTTTCTTTTTTATTCTTGGGAAAGTTCAAAGTTATCTGGTTGAGGTGAAAGGAATTTTGAATTCTGGATTACAACTCTTATTTCTTGAAGCAAACCAAATCAACTTTTAGGGCCTTTACTTCATGAATAACATGAGGTCACATTGGAAATCTTCTAAGCACTGTTGCTGCTGGGTGACCTTTTCCAGGGCCTTTGCTCTACTAGATCTTTGGAATAAGCATTGAAAAATTCTGCTAAGAAAAGCTGGGATGCTTTTGCTTTGAACTGGTTGAAGTCTTGGTCAAATTTAAAATATACCCAATAATAATAACTGAATCCTTAACAGAGTATGCAAAGGCATGAATTCACAGATGTGACAAAATAAAGTTAATGGCACTTAATAAACACTTTACTGACCACCAATTACTTTCTAAATGCTACAGGGAGTCAAAAATTGAATGAGATGCGTTCCCTTATCTCGATGGCAAAAACACTTCTAGCTTCACAATTGAAAATAACCCTCAGCATTGTCTCATAATTCTCTATATTCTTTCATTATTTCAAAGATGTTACTACTTGAAATAATACTTTATAATTAATTTCATCTATCTCCCAGTTGTAAGACACAGAGACACAGGGTGTTCTCTAATATCTAGGTTAATGCTAGGTGCAAATGTGATCCACAGTCAGCTTTTGTTGGATGAGTAAATGAGTCAACTTAAAATGTAGGCAAAACCCAGTAATGACCATAAGATACAACACCACACACACACACACACACACACACACACACACACACACACACAAAACTTTCAGTTCTCTGGGCTTTGGAACATTATTTTCCAAATGCTGAATGACTCTATAATTCTACTTTTTGTGAAGGTAGACACAATTTTCATGAAACATTGTTTAGATCTTTCATACTAGCCTAGGAAGGGGGGAGTTAAATAATAGTATTGGTTTTATAAGAAAGAAAATCAAGGTTTAGAAAGATGAGCCTGCTGCAGCCCCACAGATACTGACATGGTCCCAGTTAGAGCCTAACTCTGCTTGTTTCTAAGTCAGCACTGACTCTTTAATTCTCCTCATGCATGGGAAAAGAAAATCACTTTGCATGGATTATTTCCACAGGCTGACCTTAACATATTTGTGATTTGTTTTTCACCGTTACATTTTTTACTCAGCTACTGGATCTCCTTTACTTCCCGTTTGGTCCTATTTGCTCATGTCTCATAGTTTCCTTCATTGGGTTACCGACTTGCTCACACATACCTGGACTTAAAGGGAAATGCCAATGTATGTTTTAAAGTTTGGCTAACAGTTAAGGTGCCAAGCTGCCAATATGGGATTTTAGGAGATGAAAGAAGTCTTGTGAAGGGCACTATAATGAGTGTAGTGAATCTGAAATGAACATTGGACTGCAGAAGCATTATGTTATTATAAATTCTTTCCTGCTCAAGCATTCTTGAAGAGCATAGCTTAACTTGTCTGCATAAACTTTAAAATTCTGCTTAGGGTCTGGTCACCCCATTCCCAATTTCTTGCCATATTCCCTTGTTAAAAGCACCACATAGAGGTGATAGGGTAAGTTGTTCATCATAGCTGTTACCATCACATTTTTGTCCTTAATAATATGTGAGATGTAATCCCTAAACTAACCAACTTTTTTTAAAAAAAAATAATTTTATTTAAAGAGAAAAAAACAAAACAAAACAAAATAAAGGGTAGCAATAATACAGTATTCCAAGGAAAAAAGGAAAAGAACAACAACAAAAAAACCTAAGAAATTATTGCTTGACAAATTACATACTGATTTCTTGGAAATAGTTGTTCAATTTACAAAGTTAAAACATGTAAGGTAGACATTCAAACAGTGAGACTGTTAACAGTTCTGCTCCACGATCTGACAAAAACAGCAATATGGTCATCTATCTTACCCACTCAAATATACATGCAATTATATCAAAAGGGTGAAATTAAACACAACAAAACAGAGCAAAGCGGATCACAAGAAAGCAACGTAAGAGACAAAAATTTCAAAACTAGACAATCGGAGATATTCACTCTCTATCATATTGACTCTTGTTTTCTTCCAAATAGTTGTCCAGATTGTCACATACAGGGAATTCACATGAAACAACCTAGTATGGAACTGCTCTGAGCAGGACGAGGAGGGCATTTCAGGTCTTCAAGACCAGACATTAGGGAAGCCAAGAATGGCTGTCATAGTGTCTCTCATTCTCCTAAAACAGCTGTCCATACCTTAATGTGTGAACTAACCAACTTCTATAGGAATCCCAAGTCTCCCGTTCTTTGTTGCTTATCTCGCTGCTGATTTGGGCTACTCCTTTCAGATCTGTGGTGGTGGTTCCTGATTTGTATTTCTGCTCCTCTCCCTCAGGGCCTCCTGATGTGAATCAGCCCTGTGAGCCAAGTTTGCAAGCCTGGAGTCCTGAGCTCCACCTCTACCACATGAATATGACAGTGCCCTGCCCTCCAGAAGGCTGTAGCCTGGAGCTGCTCTTCCAATACCCAGTCCCAGCTGACACTCTCACCCTCTGGGTCACTTACCTCTCCATGGATTCCTCCCAGGCACTGTTTGACACAGAGATATTGCTGGAAAACCAGGAGTCTGTGCACCTAGGCCCGTTAGACACTTTCTGTGACACACCTCTCACCATCAAACTGCATGTGGATGGAAGAGTCTCAGGGGTGAAAGTCTACACATTTGACGAGCGGATGGAGATTGATGCTGCCCTCTTGACTTCTCAGCCTCATAGTCCTTTGTGTTCTGGCTGCAAGCCTGTGAGGTACCAGGTTATCCGGGAGCCTCCCTTTGCCAGTGACTCACCCATGGTGGTGACACATCCTCACAGGAAGTTCACGGACATGTGAGTTGGGCAGGAGGGCCTTCTGAAACATGGGGTTCATAGGGCCTTAGGGCCAATTTGGTTGCTTCTGTCTCCAAATTTTAATGATCTGACATGCCATTAGCTGGGAAAATGTTGAAAATCTGAAAGCAGATTTTACCTTAATGTGGCATCTCTGCAATGAAGAACACATTTGCCCATTGTTCTGATTGCTGATGCCATCATTAGGGTTGTGGGAAAGAGGCTCCCGTGTGAGGTCTTTCCAGGGGATTGTTTGTGACTGCAGCAAATAAGTTGATAAGAATCAGATTCTTCTGTCTGGTAATAACTTAAATTCTGATCTAACTTTCTAATAATCTACTGCAGTGCTTACATTCAAAAGTACAGCGAACGCCTCCATAGCTAAATAAAAATGCTGTAGGGTCCGGCAGGCCTGGTGCTCAGCTTCAGGACTCATTCAGAATGCGTGTTTCATTCTTCTCACTTTTCTCATTTCTCCTTCCCTTTCTCTTCTTTCCTTCACTTCTAATTCTTTTTTCTTTCCTTTTTGTTCTTTCTCTTTACATTTAGTGAGTTCTGCTGTGTTTTTAGTACCCTGTGCTCAATGTTGAGGATACTAAGATAAAGTTATTATCTATAAAGAATTTAGTTTCTGCTCCAGGAGGCAACTGTCTCCAAAGGCAAATGTCCTCCACATTGTAATTTTCCTCAGAAGTTACACTGAGGGAAAAACCAGGATAAAACTAAGGTTTATCAGAGATGCTGTATCAGTTTTTGTGACAGTAGAAATCATCACACAATATAATTTAAAACAACAAACATTCTTCATGATTGTATGGATCAGCCAAGTGTTTTCTTTTGGACTGACTTGACCATAGCCAGATGGCCTGGGCTGACCTCATGTTCGCATTGGAGGTCTCAGATGAGACATCTGCCATGACTGGGAAGAATAGGATGCTTTTCTCATGGTCTCTCAGGTCCTGGATTGAGCTGCTTCTCATAACAGTGGATGGGTTCCCAGCAGCAGAGAAGGCAAGCCCCCTTTACTTGCACTTCTCAAATCTATACTTTTTATTACTCAAAGTAATGTCCACTAGCACAAGGAAATCAAAGCCTGGGGATGGGCATGATCATGTGACACTCTACCATAGCTACAAAAAGTGTCCACCTTCAGATTCAGTACACTTTCTTGCCATGTTTACTCTTTAATTGGAATTAAAGGATAGTGAAATGGCAGAAATACTAATGCAGATGGAATGAGTCATAAAATAAAGTTTTGAGCTTCTGAAGTAAAGTGGTTAACATGGCATTTCTAATCCAACAGTATCAACAGGTACATAAGTGTTTAAAACCAATAATATCTCATTTTCCTGATAGAAAACTCAGACTGAACTTCTATTTAGTTGAGTAGCTAGTAAATGTCAGACTGAGGATTACTATCCAGTTTTCCAGCTGGATCTTACCTCCATGCTCCTTCATAAGAGCACACCCAGATCATTGAAGGCCTGGGCTACCTGTTGCTAGGTTTTTCCCACAAGAAGACACAACACATGATGATGTTTCTGTTCAGACCTTTCCCCAGCCACAGAACAGCGTAAGACTCTATGTATAGCTGGGCAAGAAGTCTGATGGAAACCCATAATGGGAAACCATCAACACTGATGAAAAACTAAAAGTGGTTTTGCTCTAGCAATATCTGGCACTCACATGAAAAGGTTGCTTCCGTCAAAAGGAAAACTAATTTGAAGGTTTTAAGCTTTTTAATATTTGTGCACCATTACTATTAAAATACCTAAAGGCCAGCATAGAGGTTTTGGAAGGTTTTGAAGCCCTAAGGTATTTCCTGTGTGCTGGTTTCTGCATCAGGTGAGAGGATACAGGCTCTTTGGTTGAGCTCAAGAGTCTGCTGAAGCAGAAGGCCTTGAACATGAATGAATGAGAGCCACTCCTAGCGTTTCAAGCAGTCTTTTGAGGTTTTATCCTCCTAAGTAAGCCCCATCCCAGACTGACTGTGGTGATAGTTTTCCAATCATGTCCAGCACTGGACAAAATTAACAAAAGGAAACCTTTTGTCTATGGAAGCAGCAGCCCCTTTCACAGGTACTTTGTTCTCCTAAATGTACTACCACTCACGTTGTCTACCTGATCACTGCACTTGACTATGGAGAGTCTCATTAAACTCTTCTTATTTTTCATGAAAGCATTCTTGGTATTTGTAGGTAGACAGTAATGTAATGTGCTTTTAATTGATTTTTTCCTCCCTAAATTGATGACGGAATGTATTCTCACTTCCTTCCATGAGACAGTTGCTCTTACTCTGAAGAATTTTGTCTCTGTAAGACAAGAATTATCTTGAGAAAACTGTGATCCACAGATCTAGGACAGTTCTTGACTGAACCCACACTCTAACGCCTTCATCTGCAATTTCTTTGATCACTTGGAAGATGCAGAACACTGGTTTTCAAGTAGTTGTTTTGTATTTAATGTGGTTAAATCTTACCTACATACCAACTTTCTAGATTGTCTAAGACTGTTAATTTAGTGCTAATTCAGCAAGCATTTATTGTATAAAAATTTATAAGAAAATACATAAATAAATGTTTCAAATATTATGCTGCTTTGTATTACTGTGCCCTGATCTTTGTTTTAGACAATGCAGCATTATTAGTATCTGTGATCCCCTAGTACTTTCCCTAAATTCTTTCAAACATTCTGCAAAGGATCCAGGCCAGATCTCACCTTGTGAATGTCACAGTCACAAACCCATTGGTTTCCACAGGGAAGTCACACCTGGACAAATGTATCAATACCAAGTTCAGGCTAAAGCTGGAGCAGAACTGGGAGAACCTTCACCTCCTCTGCACCACATCCATGGAGCTCCTTACTGTGGAGATGGGAAGGTGGAAAAGTGAGTATTACTGGAGGGGGTGATTATGAGGGTGAGGTCATTCTGATCTACTCTGATTAGGAGGCTCAGCCTTAAGTCTGGGCCTGACTTGTTTGGAAATGTAGGAGGCAAGGCGTTGTGTGATTCTAGAGTTGAAATTACAAACTCTGGGATCTCATGATGATCTTGAGACCTCACTGACATCTCTGTATAATTATGGAGGGAGTCAGTTTTATTTAGAATTCATCCCAGGGTGCTGAGTTATTGTAGTTGATTTTATGGGGTCTCCTAAAGGTCTTAGTGAACAACTGTGGGGCAAAAATTTAGGAAGGGATTTACACTGAAGAAGGTTTCTCTGTGATTTTACTAACTAGCTGTGTGATTTTTACTAGTAGACATGTGATTTGAGGCAAGTCGGTTGTTCATTTGACCCCTCAGGGTGTAATTACAATGTAATTCCCGACTATCCTGTAAGCATGACTAAGGTAAAGATGGAAACAGTCCTATAGTTTCTTAATGCCCTGTGCCTCCCTCTGTTGCCTTTTGATACTAACCTAGGGGACTAATTCATTCTGATTTCTCTGAAGCTCTCACAATTTTAGAACTGAGAAACCCCCAGTAACAGGAAAACCATAGCAGTTGGTCACCTTACATCAACCTCTTCTTAATGTTCATCAAACCTAATTTGCTATTCACATAGAGTTGCTGGAGTAGGAGGCTGAATGGCCAGACACTGTAATTTATTTTGCATTTTATATTTCCCAGACCAGGTGAAAATATATTGGATCATAAAGCCCTAATGGGAATCAATTCTGCATCCCTTCTTGGGATTCTATCCCAACATTTAACAATCACTGAACATCGTTTATCTTCTCAGTCTTCTAATAACTTTAAACCATAGTGTAAGCCTACTCCTTTGAACAGAAATACAGACAGTGAATGTTTCCAGATGTGGTTTATATACGGAAGCTACTGAAATCACTTTTTTAATTTTTTATTTATTTATTTTTTATTTTAAGGAGGATAAAACCAAGGAAAATAAAACAGAATAAAACCTATCAAAATAAACTAGTGTAAGTGATACAGGACTTCAAAACCTTACAAAATCAGCAATAGTTACCATAATGCCTTTTGTTGTCTTCAAATAGCTGCAGATACTTTCAATATGCAATCCTTGCTGGTTTGTTGCCCTACACTCCCATCTTCTGCCTAGCTCAGCCTCCACCTGCTCTCTCTTTCCTGCAGCTCAGATGGAATTTTTCCCTGAAGATGCTTCACATGTGTTGCAGAATAAGTCTATTGCTGCTGTTGTGTTTTTCTCCATTCTGGCCACTTCATCTTATGTCTGCACTGTACAAGTCAAGATGTTTGAAGTTTGGGTTACTACTGCTGTACTGGCTTAGCTTTCCTTCAACAAAATACCCTGCCCTAAACTATAGAACCTGCTCGGGGCATTCTCTGGTGATTCCAATAAGACCCTAGGGTACTACTGTTGCCTGGGTGGTGTGGGGCAGAAAGGGGCTCAGGGCTCTCCTCTTAATTTGGTATTCATCTTTACTCTTATCCCTTGAAGCAGATTCACCAGATACAGCACTTTTTGACTACTGAGTCACAGATTTCCCTATCAAAATATACTTTTAAGCTTCTATCAGCATTTTTTCTGTGTAAGGTAATTAGTACCTCATGCAATGGGAAGAAATCTTTGAATTCTAGCTTGGCCTCACATAGGGGTACCCTATTACACTAAAATAAAAAGTGCTTATACAAATAGCTTAACCCATCTGTGTATAAGTTGACAGTGAGACAAAGGAGGACCCTAAGTACTGACTTAGAAATTGATCACCTCAGTGCAGTCCAATATTGGACACAACAGCACATGTAGGCCTTGAGGCTTTGAAATGTAGCAAATGCAGCTAAGAAGCTGCTATTTCATTTTATTTGATATTAAATAATTTAGGTTAAAAACTAAAACTCACTTTGGCCACTGGAAAACCTTGAAGAATAACTTAAAATTTTGAAATGACTTGAGTGGGTGAATCTACTATTTAAAGTATAAATTTTATTAAACCTAAACAAAAATCAAGGGTTTAAATTGAGGTACATTGCAAGTGAAAAATACATATCCAATTTCAAAGGCTTAAGATGCAAAAATGAATGTAACAGCTCATCAATAATTTTATACCCATTAAATGTTGATGTGATATTTTAGTTATGGTAAGTTGGATAAAATATATTATTAAAACTAATCTTTGTCATATCTTTTTACTTTATTAATGACTACTAGAAAACATAAAATTATATGTGACTCGTATTTTGATTGGACAGCACTGCATAAGATGATACTCAATATGCTTGTGTTAATTATTTAGGTTACTTTAAAAATAAAACTATAAAATTTCCAACCTCCAAAACTATGTCTTGGAGCCCATGCAGAGAAACAGTGATGTAGGTTAATCCTCCCTCTTTGATGAGCACATAGAAATATGAGGTTCTGGGGACTTCCTGAATATCACACATCTGATTAGATTCCTGGTGTGACATCTTTTCATTTAGTAAGTTTCCCTTTGTAGAAAAAACAACACAAAGTTTCCTTAACATCCTCAGTTAGGTTTTTCTTCTTTTTCTCCTTCCTACTTCTACTTCTTGTTCTTTCTCCACTTCCAGTTTATTGTACAGAATACAGTTATTGGGCTGAAGGTTTATCTCAGGTGCTATAGTGCCTGTCTAACATGCACAAGGCCCTGGATTGCATTCCTAGTCTGCAAAAGATATGATTGTTTTATTACCATATCCATAGTATACTTTTAATTCATGTTATAGCATATCTAATTATTTGGTTATTAATCTTTCCCCATTAGGTATACTTTAAATTATGGTAGAGTCATTAATGGTACCGTAGATCTGAAAAACTTTCAGTATTCCCAAGGTCCTTATCTACTGAGCTGAAATGCATATTCATCTTGGACATGGTGAAAAGTCAAGGATAATAACCTCCATTCACTTTGCAATATCCAAATCTTTGTTCCTTCACAGGAGTTTTAACCCAAGTATATCTATTTTGTTCTCATAGCATTCTCCATATTCCTTTTACTGTAAATTAACTTTTACTCCTCAGTCCATATTTAGCCATCAATTACATTAACTTGTGAGGTTTCAAAATGACATATCTTCTCAACGTCTTTTTTCCCTGCAATATCTAGCAGATGCCACCAGGTGCCGGTAGGGAGTTTGGACAGGGACCTGAGCCCTAGATAGGCCCTAGACTTAGTCACAGTGGAACTTGTTGTGTCTTCTAGTAGTACACAAATAGGAGATGCAACTCCATAAAATTCTAACTTTTACAACTGCATATAGATAAAAATAGTGCAACACAAATACAAATAAATATCACATAAAATGAATAGAAAACAAAACCATAAAAATAGAGTAGTTCTCTTCAAATTAGCTATTCATTTTTTCCTCTTTTTAAGTGGTCAAATGATTCAAGTGAAATTATTTTTAACTGATACATAAAAAATATAAAAATATACATATAAATGGAATACCATGTGATGTTTTGATGTATATACACATTGTGAATGTTCAATCACATCCATCTCATCAAGTATTTTGTTTTCCTATGGTGAAAACATTCAAAATCTTTTCTTTGGACTTTCTGAATATTCAGTACATAACCGCTATTTGTACTCACCTCAGTGTTCAATTGAATGCTGGAAATTCTCACTCCTGTCTTGGTGTAACTTAGCATACATTGAACAACTTTTCCCTGCTCCTCCCTCTCCCCTACACTTGTCACCCTCTCGTAACCACAATAGTATTTTTAGCTCTTTATGTGATTGACTGTTGTAGATTCCTCATGTGAGATCAAGTGGTACTTGTCTTTCTGAGACCAGCCTATTTTATTCAGTATATTGATTTCCAGATCATCCATATTATCACAAATGATTGAATTTCATTCTTCTTTGTGACCAAATAGAATTGCATCATGTGTATGTTCCACATTTTCTTCATTGTTTATTAGCATAGCTATTGTGAATAGTGCCTCAACAAACATGGGAGTGCAGATATCTCTTTAAAATACTGATTTAGTTTCTTTTGGATTCATACTCACCAGAGGGATTGTTGAATCATACAGCAGTTCTATTTTTATTTTTTGAAGGATTGTCCATTCTGTTTTAATTTTCACTCCCACTAAGTGTGCAATAATCTTTTCTCCTCATCTTTACCAGAACTTGTTTCCTTTATAGTATTTTTGATAATATTAATTATTATTGGACTGAAGTATTATCTCATTGAGGTTTTGATTTGCATTTCCTTGATGACTAGTGGTGCTGAACATTTTTTCATGCAATCATTGGCCATTTGTAAGTCTTCTTTTGAGGGATGTTGGTTGCCAAATTTTATTGCATTTTTTGGGTTCTTTTGCTACTGAATTTGAGGAATATTAAATAGCTCCTTGTCAGATGCATAGTTTACAAATATTTTCTTACTTTTTTGTTCCTTTGTTATGTAGAAACCTTTTAGTTCTTCATAATTCCATTTATGTATTTTTGCTTTTATTTCCTGGGCTTTTCCATCTTGTACAAAAACTCCTCTCCCATTCCAATGTCCTGAACAATTTCCTCTGTTTCCTTATAGTGGTTTTAAAGTTTTATGGCTTGTATTTAGGTCTTTAAACCCCTTTAAGCCTTATATTTAAGTATTTAAGCCATTTCAAGTTGATTTATGACACTGGTGAAAAATAGGGGTCTAGTTTCTTTTACATGTGTATATTCAATTTTCTCAGCATCAGATATTAAAATGCCTGTCCTTTCTCCAACATGTGTTCCTAACACTTTTGGAAAAATTGGTTGTAGATTTACTTCTAAGCTCTGTATTCTGTTCAATTGATCTGGGTCTATTTTTGTACCAAGACAATGCTGTTTTATTAGAAGAGCTTTGTAGTACAACTTAAAGTCAAGAGGTATAATCCCTTCTACTTTGTTCTTTCTACTCAAGATTGTTTCAGCTCTTGAGTTTTTACATATGTATGTGATTCTATATAAAACTTAAGGGTTTTTCCATTTATATAAAGAATGTTATTGGGTTTTGCCTAGGGATTGCATTGGCTTTGTAGGTCACTTTGTGTAGCATGGACATTTTAACAACCCATAAGAATGGGATGTCTTTCTTTGTGTGTGTATGTGTTTATGAGTGGTATATGTCCCCTTCAATTTCTTTCATCAATCTTTTCATCAATGTTGTAGAAACTTTTTCCCTTGGTTAAATTTGTTCCCAGGCATTTTATTTTTTGTAATTATTGTAAATGGAATTGTTTTCTTGATTTCTATTTTAGTAATCACTTATTAATAAATAGCAGTTTATAAAATCAGCAAATTCAGCAAAATGTCAGGATACAAATTGGTTATTTCTAAGATTCCATTTATTGTGGTTAAGTTTCTAAGTTTCTAGCCTTTACCATAGACACTATCAGGACTCTCAGTGGGGTCTCTGAGGTATTTTTTTAGTCACAAATTACTAGGAATTTTCACAGCCTCATAGACATACTGATCAATAATCATTGTTTAAATTGATTAAGCAGGACACACATCTATGTTTAAAATAGGTGCATCCTCATAGCTCATATTTAATCTATATTTAACTTTTAAAGAATTTTAAGAAATTAAAATGATGATGGCTGAAAAGAAGGCAACATTTTATTTTCATCTGGATGTCTAATTCCAGGAGCTTGGGAGAAGAGTGTGATGACGGTGACCTGCTGGATGCAGATGGATGCTCTAGAGCATGTAAACTAGAAAAAGGCTTCAACTGTGTGGGTGAGTTTAGGAGTTCCTGCCTAGGATTATTATGTCTTAGTTTTAGATTTATCTCAGTGTATTTTTTGCATCCTTAATATTGTATAACATATAACTGAGTGATACTAATAAAAATAATAGCATTTTTTATTCCGGTACTAAATATTTCACATATATAATCTGTTTAGTAATTACCATAACTACAAGGAAACTAAAATGAGTCCCAGAGCCCTTAAATAATTTGTGTTCACTTATATAACTAGAAGTGGTAAAGTTAGAATTTGAGCCAAGGAAGGACAGGTCTAGAGTCTCAGGTTGAACTGTAGGTTACCTTCTTACCTTAATGTTACCAAGGATTTCCCTTGGGTTATCATGTATAACACCAAAATGTCCCATGAGTAGCATAATTTTATGGGTTCTACAAACAAATTAAGGTAAGGACTCATTCTAAACCAAAGGGAATGCAAGATATCTTCTGATGTCTCTATTTAATAAATATAATCATACAGGATGAAGGACAGATGTATCTTTGTCTTAGAGAATTACTGGAAATAAATAAGTAGGTGATTTTTACTCTAGACTCTTGGAACTTGGAAAGATAACCTCCAGTACTTCTCCCAGTTCTGACGAAAGCTAACAACAGATTTCTTAGATGTATGTTATTTTCCGCTTCCACCTGCATGCAATGCAACAGTTCTGTAGAACATAACCATACGTCAACGTTATTTTAAATAGTAATGCATTTAAAACTACTTTTACATTTTGGGTGGGGGTAGGTGCCAGGAATTGAGCTCAGGGCCTCACGCTTGCCAGGCAGGCACTGTGCTGCTGAGCTACATCCCTGGCTCTACTTTTGCATTTCTCCATCTTAAAATAAGGTAAGATATGATTATAATTATGAAGAATTTATTAAGGTTTCAAGTACTCTGAAGAACACCAAAATGCCCCTGCTCTCTAGAGCCAGAATGGAATCATAAAATCTTAATATACATCCATCCATCTATCCATCCATCCATCCATGCACCCCAACATTCATCCATTTAAAAAATGCTCGCAATATACCATATTCTCAGTGGCACCATAGATTCAGTGTTTGTCATGTACCAAGAGTACACTAGAGACTCCCTCGCTTCATGTATACAGCCTAGCAGTGACAGAATCTAGCTTCATTTTCTAATGGAACTCCCTTCTACCAGACCCTGTGTGATGGGCTTGTAACATCTGCTTTTATAATTCTAGCACTAAGAATCCACTTTGAAACAGACCATTTTGCTTAAAAATGATCTCATCTGTGGAACACTTTTTCCTACTTTCCCCTAGTTTGTAAACTGAAGTTTAAAACATCTCAGTGATCCTTCCAAAGGCATGCAACAAGGCCTCTGCAGAGCCAGCCCTGGAACTCAGTTCTCTCATGCTCAATCAAGTGCATTTTCCTTGCTACAAAACTACAGAGAATACGTTTTTCCCTGTTTTATTTGACTACCATTCAGATATTTGAAATGCCTCCTCATTATTCTCCTTTCCAATACAAACACCCCCTCATGTGATTAGGTTTCCAGACCCTTTCCTATTTACCCCAACCTGGCATGCTTGGTGTGGTCAATGCCCAGAGAGGAATCCAATACTCCAGATGTGGTCTGGCTGTGCAGAATACACTGAACCGATTACCTCCCTCTTCTGTGCACAAATATCTGTTAGTGCCACCTCTGTTTGTATTGTCACTTTTTGGTAGCCACATAGTGGTTTCATATTGAAAATAAACACACATTCTCCAAACAATGTGCATCGCCAGTGCAACTCAAGACTCACTTAACTGAAGAGCAGACTTGACTTTATTTCTATCACATTTGATCCCATAAAGTTTGACGCATGTGCCCTTAGCCTGTAGCTCCAGTAAGACTATAACTAAATATTTTAACTATACTTAAATACTGTATTTAAGACTATATTTAAATTCCTTATTTACTGGGTAAAGTTAAAGTGGGATGGTCTACCCTTAGACATCATTTACAATGATCAGTAAGTTTATTTTATTCTGAGCATATCATTCTGTTTCACTAGAAATCCAGCATGGTGGTATTTCCTGTAATCCCAGTACTCTGTAAGGCTGAGACAAGAGGGTTGCATGTTTGAATTCAGCCTAGACAACTTAATGATTTAGCAAGACAAGTTTCAAAATAAAAACTGAAAAAGGAGCAAGGATGTAGTTTAGTGTCAAGGTCATGGGTCCAACTCTAGCACTGAGAGAAAGAAAAGAAGATTTGAAGAAGCCATTTGAAGTATATTTTTAAAGTGACCTGTGATTTTTTAGATGGGTTTCTTAAAAATGACAACAATTTTAGTCCTACAGTAAAAGAAAAATATACACGCAAAAGAAGTCACTGGGTAAAAATTGAACAAATATACACATAACTATTGTACATAATAATAAAGACAGAGTGAGACAGAGACATACAGGGACAGAAGCAGAGAAAAATAGAGAGAAAGATATGAATCGTCATGTGAAAGTGATTCTGAAAGCACAAATCCTAGCTTTGAGGGAGAGATTGTGGTAGACTGGCTTTGGAGGAGATGCTAAGGTAAGACAGACTTTGGGGGAGAGTCTGGGGTCTGGAATAGGTTTCATAGAACGCAGGAGTTGAAAACCTCAAATAGGCTTAGAAACATGAACTATGAAGAGTGGTTTAGTCCTGGCATGTAGGGATAGATTGGCTGCAGAAGAACACGAGGAAATTATTACAGAAAATAATTAATAGTGATATGTTGATGAGCAGCTGAAAAATTACTCGAACATCCCTGTGGGGGTGCTATGTAGAAATAAATACATAAAACAAGTTGCAGTAACAGTGAACTCTATTAATGATGTTACTAAATAAGTACCTAAGTGTTGATTTATTTCAAACATTGATCTTATTTTTAAAGCTATGACATACTTCAAGTAGAAATGGGAAATTAGAAATGTGCTGTTAATATTAATTGTCCTGTATTGTGGTAGAAAATGCAATAGAACTTCATAGATGGCTTTGTAGCTACTTCTCAGCTCTTTGCATCTGAATTCAGCAAGCTTACATGTCTATTAAGGGTGAGTACTACTTACTTAGGAAGAATTACTTTATGAAACTTGCTCAGTGATAAGCAAGTTTGCTTTACTACTCCAATTGTGTTCTCCAAATACTCCTTTCTCCTTTGCTTGCTTTGTCTCAGAGTGACAGGGAGCTACCGACCCTGTGTCCTGTAAGCCTGGCTCAAACCAAGTTCTACTGTTTCTGTCATATATCCTTTTATGTCATTTGAATTCGCTGAAACTCAGATTTCTTATATATGAAACAAACCAAACAACATACACTCACAGGTTATCCGGAACTAAGAGGAATAATTCACGAGTAACCCCTGATAAACCTGAAACCAGTACCGATTTAGGTACAGAGCGGTCACCCAATCAAAGAAGTACAATTCAGGGGGAAAATGAGGGAAAGAAATACAGCTAAGTGAGACAACCTCTCAAATAATTTAATATCTTAAAAACCGTGGGGGGGATTTAAGTGTATGATATATAACATTTACTTGCGTTCCCCTTCTATCTTACATCGCTTCTATCTCTAGCTTCCTCTGAGTGTCTACGTCAACTGTAAAATTTCCCATGCCCAGCTTGTAGCTGCTGTTCCTTTTCCCCTGGTCTCAATGCCTCCTCTAACTTTACTATGTAGGTGGTCTCTGCGTCTCCTCCAGTGAGACAGCAACCTTCTTCTTTAGGAAAGTGGGGTGTGTGCATTTGGAACGATCATTCATCTGTCTAGTAACACAAGGTCCTCCTTAGTGGGCCAGAGAAGAAATGCTGTAAAGAGTCTCATGTTACTTCCTCCTGTGAAATATAAAGCACTCTTCAGGTGTCGTATGTGCTTCTTCATAGGGGAGCCAAGCCTCTGCTACAGGTATGAGGGAGATGGCATTTGTGAGCCTTTTGAGAAAAAAACCAGCATCATAGACTGTGGCCTCCATACTCCCGAAGGATACTTGGATCAGTGGGCTAGCCAGGCTTACTCCTCTCACGAGGACAGGAAGAAGTGTCCGGTTTCCCTGGTAACTGGAGAACCTCATTCCATGGTAAGTTAAGCCAAATGCCTCCAGTCAAAGCTGAGCCAAAGTGTGAAGGGATACCCTTAGCTGTGTCCTGGGAGCGTGTGGTATGCTCCAGACTTTGGAATGAAATCTTGTCCTTACTGACCTCAGAAAAAGACAATATTAAGTGAAAGTTTTCTAAATTAGCAGTGGAATCCCACTCCTCATGTTCACGCCATTTAACCTCACAAGTTTGCATATAGATACTTTTGATTATGCGGTAACTCCAAGGTATATACAAGCATCTCAAAACTTAAGTACTTATATCAGAAATTACATTTAAGCTCTGTGGTTGGGAGGGTTTCTTTTAAAAGAAAAAAAAGAAATAGTAAGAAATCAAAAAGCCTGGGTTACACTATGGGATCCAACTAGTGTTACTATTATTATATGATTTTAAACAAGTTACTTAATCTTTCTGAGCCCCATACTCATATGTAGATGAGTATGTTAATGTCCTTCACATTTATCTGAATCATGCATCATAAGGCTCTAATAAGATTTAAAATATATATTAAAAATCAAAATATAATTTGCCTTAAAGAATTACTATTATTATTGAAGTCCTGGAGTTAATATTAAATGCAAATCCCTAATTATAAATTTTCCTTGTGTATCCCCCAAAATAGAGGAGAGATCCTCTGACAATGCTTAAATCTTATACTATTGATATTTATGAATTATAGTTGTATACTAAGAAGGCTTAAGGTTTTTGGCTCTTGTGAACCATTCCAGATGCTTCCTACCAAAACAGACTCTCATTTGTTGGCAGTACAATCCTTTCAGAGAAGTGGAAGCTGTCCACGTATTTCAGGCCAGGGTTAAATAACTGGATTTCAGCCTTAGGAATCCATTCGGAAGATGTTAATGAACCTCCCAAGGTTGATCTACAGTTAAAGATCTCTTCAAGGACCCTGGCATCTTCCAGATTGTGGATCTTCCATTGTTGGCTACATTTTTCTTCTTCCAGCCCCTAGCATCACTGCTGATGCCCTTAACATTTCAAGTAGGAAGAGAAGAGCAAACCAGTGGGAAGTTGGTGTATGTCCATTGAATTTTTCCCTTTGTGCGGTGAAAATGGAACCTTTCTGAAAGTTCAACACTGTAGACTTCCAGCCATATCTTACTGGACAGGTCCAGGCTACTTTGTCTGTCTTAGTTGTAGGAACCCTGAGGAGATGAGCATTTATGGAACAGAGTAACCTTGAATAAAGTTGGAATTTGTTAAAAAATAAGGGAAGAGAAATGGATATTATTAGGCAACTAGCCCTTCCCACCACAGTCTCTCAGACCAGTTGTGGAATCTTTCTTTGTAGAGTTCTAGTGCCCAATGGCAGGAAGACAGTAAAGTTGGCAGATTCTGAGTTAGTGATATCTCTCTGAAGTGGCTTTTAGTCTGTCCTGTCTGTCTTCCCTAAGTGAAATGAGAGAGTTTCCTCCTTCCAGGCAAGGAAGTATTGCTTCCTTGGTTCCTCTACTTAATAGCCCAAGCCTCAATGGCTCCCGGACTCAGTAGTCTCCCTTCTGATGTCAGTTGATGCTGCATGACAAAGACCTGTAACCATCATCAAGAAAGATTTCCTCTGCTGACCCATGGATCAGTTGCCTTAAATGCACCAGGATTGTTCTTTGGGGAAGATCCCTGGACTGATTGATGGTGGACTGAGAGTTTTCCTGTGTGATTTTTTGCACTGGTACGTTACTGAGTATGGCAGTCCACACCTCTAATTTCAGCGCTTTGGGAGACGGAGGCAGAAGGGTCTCAAATTCAAACCCAGCCTTGACAATTTAGCAGCTTAGGGAGATTATATTTAAAAATAAAAGAAACAAAGCAGGAAAAGAAGGTAGCTAGATGCAAAGGCCCTGTGTTCAGTCCCCAGTACTATAAAACCAAAACAACAACAATAGCAACAACCCTAAAAATAAAAGAGAAAAACCAAACCAAACCACTGGCATGTTATATCTTGAGGCTAATAGAAGATTAAGAAATTCTTCTACACTGAGAAATTTTACTCCAAGTAATATAATCTTTAGACACTGCAAAAAACCTTTGCTTTTGTACTGGAAAGTTTGTTGCCTTTACTTATCTGTTATAATCCCCACTTTAATTTTTGGTTGAAATTGCATTTCAGATTTGCACATCATACCATCCAGATCTACCCAAGTACCACCCCTTTACTGGCTGGTTTCCCTGCGTCACCAGTGGAAAAAGGCCTCAGGAAGAAGGAAGCGAGCAGTCAGAAGGTAGCCTGGAGAAGGAGAATGAAGTTTGGCTCAAAGTAAGTAGCTTAAACAGTTATTTGTGAACGTTGTGGGTAGGGGAGAATGTGTGCATGTGTGTAGAGCTATGTATGCAGTTGAATGACTCGCAGGACATTTACGTTTGTTACAGAGTTTCTCTATGTTGAATTTATCATCCCCCCTCTTTCAGTGTGGGGCTTCTATGTGAAAATCGGTTTATCAAATGTAACCAACACAAAAATGTAAAATTCATAAATTCAAAGCTCAATGAGCTCTCTAACAACCATAAAGATTAAGAAATAGAACATTAGAATCACTGTCACAAAGCTCTCTTCTCTC
>PVJX010035102.1:0-18485 GCA_004027295.1 Dolichotis patagonum | reverse complement strand
CCCGAACTCCAAAACCAAGCTCATTATTGCTGGGAAAAGGGAAAGCAGCAGAAGTGCACGCTCAGAGAACAGGTTTATTTCAGAACAAACCTGACACAGACTGCGCTGGCTTTAGAGTCCAGGCCAGCTCTTCTGCAGGTCACTGGTTTGTTTCTTTTTTTAATATATAGGGACATGGACATTAGGGAGCTGGTAGTTTCAGTGAATAGGAGCTGTGGTTACCTGTTAGGGACAAGGCTTGAGAACACACAGGGAGCTGGAGCTGTTTGTCAAGTGCATAACACGATGGGTGTTATGGGTTGCAGCGGTGGTCACTGGGCCTTATCAACCCCCAACTGACATTTCTAACAGGTACACAGGCACAGCAAGGGGCTGGTTAATAACATCTTATAGAGGAACTTGTGTGTGTAAAATGTTTCATAACCCAAAAATGTCAATAGTCTGAACTGTCCCTTCTGCTTCTGTAAACAGAATGTACCAGAGATACAAGCTGCACCTAACCTGTTTTTGTTTCCAGTTTGTTCCAATATTTATAAAGTTCCACTTGCTCACAGACGATCCCTGCCCTACCTGATAAATGGTATAAAAGTAACTTCCTGCACTAGCACGGGGCTCAGCCTTCGGAGTATGCACCTCCTCTGCACCTGCTTGTGTGGTAAACTTGGTTCTCTCCGCTTTTCAGAGTGATGCTGTTTCCTCACCTCTGGTAAACCTAAAATTTCTGTAACAATCTTTGTTCAGCTCATGATGGCAGCAATCAGAGTCCTCCCATTATTTATCTTACTAATATATATAACAAAAATACTGTGATAAAAAGGCTTTCATCTGCATTGTTATAGCTTAGCTAGACAGAATCCCCCAAAGCCTCGTTTTCTCAGGGGTGGGAATTTTGATAGGCTATTGTATTGTGGGAATGCTAGCTCTAATGTACTGTGAGGATGTGGGGTTCTTGGGAGCATGACCTGAAAGGGTGTATCTCCCTTCACCAGTCTTCCCTGCTGTCTCTCTTGCTGGGGTGATGTGAGCAGCACTGCTCCACTACCCCTGTTTTTCCTTGGATCCACCCAATCACAGGCCGAAAACATGAAAAATAAACCTGTCCTCCTTCAAGTGGAGGGTGTCAGTAATTGTGTTTCGTGGAAAAGGAGCTGACTAAGGCATGCATCCAATAAATTATATCCACCACTTCATTTGAACCAGGACTGCATATTAAGCATTTGATTAATTAATGTTAAAGACAGACTTTGATGTTCTAATTTCCCTTTTTCATGTGCATCTCTTTGAAGAATCAGAGAGATGGAAGGCATGATTCTTAGAAAAGAAACTTTACATTACTGGGACCAAAAATTTTAACCACCTGACCACCTTCAATGGTACCTTCACCACTTAACAACAGCCCTGGTTTCAGGGACCTGAACAGTGAGCAAATTAAAAGTAGCTGAGGTGAGTGTGGGTTCACCCACGTGAGCTATACCTCACTTCCAAACATTCTGCCCAATTCTGTCTGACTTTACCTGACAAATTCTTTCACGAAGATTAGTCCTTTTCTTTACCTTCTGTAGGCAAGACTACTTAGTACACATTCTCTAGTCTATTTTGGAGCATCTTCACATCTTCAAAGATAGCAAATTAGGAGTTTTCCTTTTACCTGTAGTCCTAGCATCCAGCCAATTATCCACCATTGAAGGCTTATTGTTATAATTACATGCTGCAGCAAGCCCAGCCCTCCTCTCTGTCTGCGTGGGCAGCAGCTCCAACAATGCCCTCCTTCTCTCTCCTGGGCGTGGATCAGCCTCCTAAAGGGTCCTGGACACACTCTGTGCCTCTCTGCAATCCATCCCTACATTTTCTACAGATCAATGTTTCTACTTTCAAAATCTGTTGTTTTTCCTGATGCCCATGGACAGGTTAAATAAAGAGTTCATGCCTTTTCTTTACATTACTTCCTAGAGCCGAATGTGAGTAGATCATTATCTAAAAACAACCAAAAAAATTCTTATGTAAAAAACAAATAGCAGTGCCCCTTTCTTTACTAAATTCTGCGGTTTTGCACACTTTCACCTCTACGACCTGCCCTCTGCTGTCCTGTCCAGTCTTACTTCCTGCCACACTGCCTCATCCTGCTTTTCATCCCACCACATTGAGTTACTCAGACTCCAGAATTTCCTGCGATGTCTCACACTTTGGTCTTTGTAGATGATGCTCCCTTTTTGGCTCAAGGATCATTCGCAACTTGTCAGTCTGAAAACCTCCCTTTTATGCTTCCAATCTCTACTTAGTTGCTACTTTCTCTACGGGACCTTCTTAGGTGTTTCTAAGGTAATGTAAAAGCTCCTCGTTTAGAATTGCTTAGCAGGAGGTACTGACTTCTACTTAGATAAATTCCTATTATACAGTAAATGCTTTTGTCCGAGGTATCCCCAAAGCCTCATGTCCTCATAGGTGGGCCTTTTAGGTGGCAACTGGATCATGAGATGTGACACTCTTCAGGGCATTAGTCCACTGATGACCTTATAGATAAATGAGAATTAAGCCTGGTCAGGGGAGGTGGGTCAGGGGGGCGTGCTGAAGGATTTTTTTCTTCCTTCCTCCTCTCTTGATCTGTCTTCTTCCTGCCGCCCTGCCATGAGCTATGTCTCCCCTCATGTCCCTTTGCCAAACTCCCTGCCTTGGAGCCAGCCACCTATGGGCGGAGACCTTTACAAACTGAGAGTTAAAAATAAACTTTTCTTCCTTTAAGTTGTGAGTGTTAGGTATTATGTCTCAACGGTGGGAAAGTAACTAAACAGCCCATCTGCTTCCCTACTAAACTGTTGGGGGTCTCGTGAATTGGAACTATAGGTACTTATCTCTACATTTCTAGTAGCTGAGACACAAGAGCTTAATAAGTATCTGCTACATAGATTTACAGATACTATTTTTTGCATTGAATGATAGATTCGATGTAAAATGCATTGCTATTCCCAAATGTCCCTGAAATATTTATGGTATTCCTGACTGTTTTTTTTTTTATCAACTTTAAGAATTATATATAAAATTTTTGAAAAATAAGCAAAATTTTATGCTTTAAGCAAAAACTTACTGCAGACAAAGACTCCACAAAGTATTATATATTTAGCCATGTAGAGGAGTCTATGATCATAAGTCAGTTAAGATAGTAACTAATTAAACCACTTTGTATGGGTATTTCTTTGGAAAAGATGAAAACTATGACTTCGTTATTTGCCATTCTTCCTTAAACCGAAAGATTTTAATATAGAATAATGATATATAATGCAATGTACCTATAAATTCCACAGCAGTTTGTGCCAAGAATATTAAGAATTAAATACTGTACAAAGAATGAATAAGGCCTTAAGGGTAGGTATGCAAATCACTGTCAGCTATTTTTAAAGGATTCAAAGGTACTTAAGAACTGGGGATGTAGCTCAGTGGCAGAGAGAATGTCCAGTATGTGCCAGGTCCTGGGTTCGGTCCCCAGTTCTGAAAACATTTAAAATAAAGTTTAAGATTTTCCCTGTGGGTAAGAAAGGACTTGGACCATGATGTACACTGGCTAGTGACCGTGGTATAGGAATGAAGAGAGGACGCAGGATGCCATCTCTGCCTGGGGACCAAGGCCACCGATGCTCATCTGCCAGGCTTTGGCGTCCACATCATCCCACTGGGGAGAGGTACTACCAGGGAGCTCGGGAGCCACGCTCTGGTGTAAGGTCCCATTTCAGTGATGTCTGCGGCCAGCACGAAACACGCATGTGCCCACACAATAGCAACCACCCCGGAGTGAGTGGGTACTGCAACTGAACGGCACCCCCAGGTGCCTGCTATTCTGGGCGACCAAGGAAGTTTGGTTTCTCACTGGAAAACTTTAAAAAACAGAAGCAGCTCTGATGAGTAAAGAACTGATGTGATCTTTTATTGGGCAACTAGAATAATAAAAGTAGCATTGACCAAGTTAAATTAAGTCAAAATTTCCCCATTGCTTTTGATCATTGCTGTGTTGTCTGCATACCATGGGAAGATCCTAAATTACCGTTGTTTTCCTTTTCCTAACCTAGATATTTACAATGAAGTATATCATACTTTAAATAGGTATTTTACAGTGGACTACACTGACTTTTAAAAAATACAATTTAAATCAAATTATATAGATAATGAATTTATTTAAATCAATGAAATCTTTATATATGTTTCTAGTATAATCTATGTCAAACATAACAAAACTGATATGCCAGGTTGTAATAATCAGTCATTCAAAATGCATATAAACGTAACTTTAGCTTTTAAAATAACATAACTAATTTCTTACGAGATGTATCTGAGTGAAAAACAATTTACTGCATTTTCCATGTGTAGGAGAGTAATTTCACATCGACTATTAAAATGATTGGTGGATATTATTTCCAAAAATGGATCATCTTTTTTGTAGGCAATGGGGCTCATTATCATTGAAATATACCTGATGGACAGAACTCTGTGAAATTCTGGTTAGAGGAATATTTCAGCTTATTAAGGGTGTGCATCATGCACACGCAAGCACTCTTACACACAGATGTCACACACACACCTTTCTGTTAAATCCAGTGGAGACGGTGAGTAGATGGTGCTGAGCTCTAGGTAATTACCAGAGCCGGAGACCTACGGCACTAGGTCATTGTCAGCTGAGCCCCGTGCTTTTGCTTGCACACTGGTCCAAAAAAAACCCGGTCACAATGGCTTGCAAAATATCCCGGCTTGGCTTTCTGAAGTGAATTGGGGATTGATTGATACTAGAAAAAAGAGTTAAATTACTGATCTAAAATGGCAAATGATAAAAAGTGACTCTTGGGTAATCGTAAAATTGATACGTGGTCTATCCTTTAAATTCGCATGGCTTTTCCAAAATCATTAAGGCTTCGGAGTCAGTTTCCTCATCCTTAGAGGAAGGATGCCCAACTCCTACACCTCAGTTAAAATCAGGAAACTTCCATGCACAGAGCAAATCCCTCCAGCTATGTTCTCACAGGGTGGCTTACCATTCCTAGGTCAGTGCACACACATGCATGCACACGCACACGCACACATGCACACAATTTCCAGGGAAAACTAAGCGTCTTACTTTATATTCTGCATGAGACAAAGTAATTCAACGTATTTTTGACACCATGTGAATTAAATGAAAGTATTGGTTCTTCAAACAATCTGTGTGGATTAAATCACATCTTCAGCGTGGCCATCCGGAAGAACACAGGACACGGCTTAGTGCTCTGCAGTGTTTTGTGCATCTGCTGCAGTTTGCAAATGGTGCAGAGTAACCAGGTCTGCCCTGTACAGGATTTCAGACCAAGCAAAATTCTCCAAGCTGCATTAGAAGGAGTGAAAGGGGAGACGTGGGAGGGAAGTGGAGCAGCACTGAAGATCCCACAAGAGGCCATGATGTCCCCCGACTGCGGAGAGAGTGTGAAACCAACACTGCGCTCACTGCCGCCACCACCAGCAACTTTACATCTCCTCTACAGCCTGTAACCACCAACTCACGCGTCAGTCAACACCCGTTAAAGACTCAGAAAAGCAAAAGGTCACATCATTACTGAGAACAGATGCCACTGGCTCAGTGACAGAATCCGGAAGGAACTAATCTTAATTATTGTATCAGTGGTGGAGGCCCAGATAAAACAACTCTCCTCGCGTGCGATTTTGGGGTCTCTTCAGGAAACAATTATCTGGGGAGGAAAGGGTAGAAAGTATTTTCTATTACTTTCCATGTCTTATCTGTGACTCAGAGGCTTGACAAGGAGATGATGAAGTTCCTTGAGGTCCCAGCGACAGTCAGAGACACTGTAAATCATTAAAAACAATGCCCAAGCAGCAAGGTTGAAGCCAGAGGTGCGGGGCACTCAAAGGGTGTAGTTATAAATTGACAATGTGCAAGAGGCAGAGAGACAGCACGGTGGTGTCAGGACTGGCTGCAAATCTCTGTTTTCATATGCTTGGAGCTTGGAGACTTTCGCTGGGTCTGAGACCCCATGCAGGGGAGACTTCTGTGTTTCCTGCACCAGAAGTAGATTTGGAAGGGTGTGTGGATTGCAAAGCAAGAAGACAGCAGTGTAGCGTATCAGAGTGTCACATTTCCTGATCAGCCTCCTGCTAGACTGGAAGGTTTGTGCAAATCTGTTTTCCAGCAGTTGTATGAGAAGTTTTAACCATGACTGCACAGAAAATTAAAGCTAAAATATTCTTTTTCATTCTAATATGTCAAAGCATGTGCCTTGGTCACGACCTAGCAATCACACACTCAGGCACATGTGCAGGCATGCACATAGGGCAAGGAGGGAAGAAGGATTGCAAAGTATGTAAGCACAGACAAAAGAGAAGACTAAATGTACAGTGCAGACCTATGTGAGTCAGTGAGACAACATGAACCGCGAGTGATGATCAACACTGAGACCAGCATGTTGGGGTCCAGACGCTTCGACCCAAAGGGAAACCATGTCAGCGTGGGCTGATGATAGCAGAGGAGAATGTGAGCCCAGCACCACGCAGTCAGGTCTGCAGACACAGCTGAAGTCTGGACTTCCACAGGAGCGGTCCTGACACTCACAGGCCTGCACACGCCGGACCAAGCAGGCCTTCATGCTGTGTGTGCTCAGGAGACTGCGGACCCTGGAAAAGGCGTGGAATATTTAAATCTGAGCTTTTAGGAACACAGAGGCTTAATTATCATAAATATAATACTTTACACGGGACTATGGCAGAACAAAGAGATAGAGCACAAACAACCCCTCCCCAAAATATCTATCATCTATTTGTCTATCTACCTATCTATATCTGTAACCAATCAGATTCATTTTGAAAATGCAGATATGTTGTAACACTAGACACTAGAGGTGATACAGACACTAGAGGTGATGCAGAATAATTATTTGCCAACAGAAATGTAAGTAGTAAAATTCAATATCTATTTTTAGTTAAGAATTATCAGTTAAAATGGACTAGATGCTTCTAAGGACACCTCAAAAAATGAAAAGAAAATTCATGGACTGGAAGAAGTATTTATAAATTATGTATCAAGTAAAGGAGTTATATACAGAATATATAACAAATTTTATAACTCAACAATATAAAGACAATTCAGTAAAGACCGCCAAAGATTTGAATAGACATTTCTCCAAAGAAATACAAGAGACAAGTAAGTGAACAGTATGTGCTTATTCAATAAAATTAGTGATTAGGCAAATGAGAATCAAAATCACAGTGTGACACTACTTCACACCCAATTGTTAAAATTTAAAAAGTATTGGCAAAGTTGAGCTGAAATCAAAACCTTTAAGTATTACTGGTAGGAATGTAAAACAACACATCCATTTTGCAAAACTGAAAATTCTTTAAAAACTAACACAAAAAACTACCACAGGACTCATAAATTCTGTCTATGTACCCACGGAAACTGAAAAACAGTCTTTGTGCAAAGCAAATGTTCAGAGTAACATTATTCATAATAAGACAAAGAGAAGCAAGGTCAAATGTCCATCAGTGGAAGAAAGGTTAAACAAAATATAGTCTACAGGTACAATGCAAAAGTTTTCAGTCATAAAAACAAGAAGAACACTAATACATGCTGTGATATGCATGAACTTTGAAAATTTTATACTACTAGAAAAAAACCCAGACAAAAACATTACCGATGCAGGGTTTCTTCTATATGAATCCAGGCATAGGAACCTCTAGGACAAGGTAACTTCACGGAGACAGGAAGCTAGCTTTTTTCCCACAGCAGTTGGGAATGAAGAGTGGCTACCAAAGAGCACTGAGATTATTATTATTATTATTAGGTAGTAGTAGTAGTAGTACCAGGGATTGAACTCACCACCTTGTACTTGCCAGGCAGGTGCTTGTGCTGCTGAGTTAAATCCTCAGCCCTGAGTTTCTTTTCAAAGTGACAACAACATTCTAGACATAGACTAGGGTAATTTTTGTGCTATTCTGTGAACAGACTAAAAGCCACTAAATTGTACTTGCTAAAAGGATGCATTTTATGCATCCAAATTATATTTTCATAAAGTTATTAAAAATAGAAACATTCTTCCTATATGATACAGGTTAAGAACAGGTGTTCATTTTCTTATCCACCCTCTGTTACATTTGCATTAAGAAGGAAAATGGTCTACACCGGGTGTTACAAGTGTGACCCCACTCACTCTGTGGAGGAAGCGCACGATGCTTTCCAGTTAAAATGACCTAGATTCAACTCTCATTCTCACGCCGGAAAAGCCAGCGATTCCGACCACAGCATCCCGCACCTCACCCGTGGGCAGGCAGGGCCTCTCAGAGAGGGCCAGTGTGTTCCAGCGCGCTGGGATCCCCCATCCCACCCACAGACACCAGCAGAGGAGAAGTGTTGCTGCCAAGAGGTAGCAACAATCTCTGAGCATCTGAAGGAGCCGCGAGGAGAGATAACTAACGGGCGAGAGACACAGAAGCTGCGTCCAGAGAAGCAGTTCTGAAAACTGTTCATGCTGAAAAATAAAACAGCCTGTTACAACACAGCCCCGGAGTTCTGCTCTAGGAGGTCCCGAGGAAGGCTTCAGAATCTGCATTTCCAACAAGCTTCTTAGGGACGCTGATTCCCAGACTGCTACGCGTCCAGAGATGAGAGAAGGAGGCCCCCACCCAGGGAAGAATATTTGAACCCCAGGACGCTGGGTCTCGGGAGCACCAGCTACAGGAGAGGGCTGAGGGAGGCTGCCTGCCAGTGCGAACTGCTTCCAGAAGGTCTGTTTTCAGGTCAGTCAAGCAGACCTGATGCACTTTGCCCAAGCACAATGTCTACCCAGCAGGCACAAAATCAGTCTTTTCTGAAGACAATCACCCCGGAACGAGAGGTTCACATTATTACCTTCCAAGTCACTGTCCTGTTTCCTGAAACAGGAATTCCCTAAAACAAGGCTGGACTGTCCAGACTCACCTGTGCAGAGATGACAGGCAGTGGTTAGCATTTTCAGCCCAAATACAAGTCACCGTGGAGGTCTTCATATATTTAATGAGATCCTTGTGACAAGAAAGATGCCAGGGTAACAGCTGGAGGAACTGATCACAGAAGCAACCAGAAATACAGGAGACGTGACAGGGGAGAAAGAGGAGCTGGGGAGAGATTTGGAAAGAAAGTCCCCTCACAAAATAATAAGACAGCACAAAACCCAAAATTGATAGAACACCCAGAAAATTAAAATGGTGACAGTAAATGTTAAGTATTCAATCAATTATGGGACTTCAAAATAAACAAAGTATTTTAGAAAATGGAATGAAAATGAAAAGATGAGTGAAATATGGAAGAAACGTGGAAGTCCAAGGAATTAAAGTTCAAGAATTAAAATTTCAACTATTTTCAACTAATAGGAATTCCAAAATGAAAGAATGAAGAAAAAAGATGGAGAAACAGGCAAACATCTAACATATTTTATTTTATCCAAGGCAATGGTCAGATTCTACAGATAAAAATGACTAACAAACACTCAAAAAATGATGAGAAGATGATCATGATAAGAATACCATTGTAATAAGTGAAAACAACAAATTTAAAGAGAAGTATCTAAAAGATCTCCAGGGTAAAAATTACAAGAGGGATGAGAATCACAAAGGTATAGAATTCCCCACTATCAAAAATAAAAAATGCAAAGATTAAGACCCTCAGAATCAAACAATACAATTTTTAATAGCAATAGCAATAGCAATAGTAATTCTTTTGAGAAAGACTTTTAGTATATTAAAATATTAGAAAAAAATTAAATTACAAGAAATGAGAAACTTTATTCCTACTTCTCTTTGTTTTAGGGTATGTTCTATGAAAGTAAGGGATAATTCTCAAATGTGGAAGCAGTCATTTGATCCCATAGTAGTGACCCATCCTGGAGTAGCAGTGAAGGACATAGCACAAGAGCAGATGGAACAGACGCAGTGCAGTGGGAGCACAGAGTTCTTATAACATAGTAAAGGCAGGTGACATGAAAAAGAAAAACCGCACAGGGTGTGCTGGAGGTATTAGAGGGAGCTCTGGAGAAACAAACAAATGTATTCACATTAGCTACAGAGGAAATGAGAGAGACAGAGAGAGAGAGAGAGATCCTTTGAATAATATTCATGTTTATAATTCTGCACCTAGGTCTTTTTATGTGGAGACACTATTTCCAACTTCATCATGTCATCCAATTTATATTTTTAAAATTTTATGTTTTTCCTTAGTGCGCCTTTGTAGTATGTGATGATTTAGACACCATGGGTGTTTGGCATGGGCACATAACCCCCTCTCAATTCCTCTTCCTTTCCCTTCCTCTCCTCTCTCCTTGCTCTCTCCATCTCTTGGTTCCCTTGTCATTTGCAAAATATCTGTTTTAAAAGTAAATTCTGGCCCAAATCATCAGCGCAGAGGTGGAAAATTTAGTCACAATGTGGCACCTCTAAGCCATTTGGCGAGGAGGTTGTTGTGTGGGTTATTTGTCTTTGAGTTTGGAACCTCGTGCGCCCTTAGTTTTCTATCTGTCTTCACAGAAGGTGGAAAGCTCCCTTGCTCCTTTCCTTCCAGCTTGAGCTCTGCGCCACCGCCTTGTGTTTCCTCTCTCTTCCCGAGGCGCCAGGCAGCTGATCCAGGTGAAACCACAGCCTGGACGCGTGCAGGAAGCTCGAGCCCCACGGAGGAGCGGAGACTTCCAGCGGTCAGTGGTCACTACCCATTCGGTCCCTGCAAGCCTGGCAGGCCTGGCTCTCCAAACGCTATGGATTCCTCGGCCTTGCAGTGACCTGCACCCTGACTGGCTGACTGAAGTCCCCTTTAAATCTGTTACACTAATGTCGTGATTTCTCTGCCATAAAAATGTTCATATCAAATGAGCTTCGCGTTTAGCGGGCACTGATATCATGTTTGCATGTGCACCTTCTACGGAAAAGATTTTCAATCCACATTTGTGTGACCAAGGAGTACTGAGTGATCACAAAGCCCAGCGTAGCACTTGTCTAGTTGGGAATCATTTGTTTATACATGTAAAAAAAAATCAGGGATACCAATAGGCATGTATGAGAGCCAAGAAATTGTGGACAAGTCCTCTCCTCCCCTCCTCTTCCCTCCCCTCCCCTCCTTTTCCCTTCCCTCCCCTCTCCTCTCCTTCCCTCTCCACTTTGTTTCAGAGCTCAAACCATATGGTATATTGTTCTATAATTGCAGATAAAGACTGCAATGACAAAAAAACCCCTCAAACCTGTAAAGGGGCCCCTGACTCCTGTATAGTTTTACAAAATACCCCTTTCCAACAGGAATTCATGCAGTTTGAAACCTTGGCATAATATGAAAGATTGATAGTTTGAATACGTAAAACTTAGAACTGATGTAGGAAACGGGATCCAACAGGAGGAGTGAAGTGACGGGAAGACTTCCTCCTCCAGCACTAGAGCCAATCAGCAAAGCTGACCAACCTTTCCGCCACAAAATAATAACAGAGTATGGTTCCTGTTTGCAAACTGCTCCTCGGTGCTTGATTGAGCAGGTAATTGAGGAAAGCTCCTAGCTGTTCAAATTGAGCAGGAAGAGGTCACCGCACTGCAGCCTCCAGCCCCCTGAGGGCAAAGCCCTGGGCGGCTATGAGGGAGGAAGCAGGGCCTGGGGCTCTGTATAA
Organism: Dolichotis patagonum; assembly: GCA_004027295.1. NCBI lineage: Eukaryota > Metazoa > Chordata > Mammalia > Rodentia > Caviidae > Dolichotis > Dolichotis patagonum. The sequence goes on along the minus strand of PVJX010035102.1, from coordinate 6,843 downwards.
GGTGGACCAGCGAGGCCAGGAGAGCACAAAGGCCTTGGCGCAGGGTCCCGTGCTCTGGGAAAATCTCCACCCCGCGTTTCCCAGGTCCACCACACCGGCTGGCTGTCCAGTGCTGGGGCCAAGTGCAGCACCTGCATGATTTTTCTTCTTTTCCTGTGGGGGAATAAATTGAGCTTAGTGGAAGTTGACTTGGCAAAAGCCGTCCAAATGAAAAATGCATCTCGTGGACCACAAATGCCGCTTCGAGATTTATCTCGTCTCACAGTAGCTGACCCGGAACATCTCCAAGGGTGTTTTTTAAAAGTAAAAAGCAAAGAAAATAAATCAGCATTTGCCCATCAATGAGGGCACTGAACAACCACTTTATGTATTAAGTAATGGAAAGTAAAATAATAACTAGTATATAACAAGTGCAATTCAGTGCAATGATCACTTCAACTGTTTATTTTAAATCTTCAAAGACAAACGATGGGCCCTGACTTGTCACTTGACACAGAAGCACCAGATACTAAATTCCTTTTAAGACACTAATTCTGGGGAAAGTGTGTCTGTATCCTAAAAAGAGAAAGACAGCTAAGAACAACAACAACCACACACACACACATATAGACAGAGAGAGAGAGAGAGAGAGAGAGAGAGAGAAACAGACAGACAGAGACAGAGACAGACAAACAGAGAGAAACACAGAGAAACAGAGAAACACAGAGAGAGAGATTTTATAAATATATGAATCACAATCTACAGACTCAGGTCATATATATACGAATATGGTGGCTATTTAAACTTCCAAAAATATATTACAGTAAAAAGCACATCCCTTTAATCCCCATTAAAATCCTCCCCCTCACTTTGAATACACTCGTCCCATCGTCCCTGCCACTTCCCGCAGCAGCTCTGGAGTCCTCTCTCCTGAGGGTCTCAGTTGCACTGTCCTGGCGGCCTCAGTGTTCTGCATGGACTCCAAATGTTTCCCTTTCATGGCCTTCCATGGCAGGCTGTGCTTTTAGCTCAGCCAAAACCCTGAGAGAAGAAAGTGAAAGAATTACACACCCAGCAGCCTGCTGGGAATGAGGAAGAAATCCCAGGAAGTACTCTTTCAATTGTGCATCTTGGCCATGGAAAGAAGGAAGATTTGAACCCATCAAATTTAAACCACAGTGAAAAGTGAGCATGCATCACAGAAATGTGTTGCCCAGTTTTAAAGTATATTTTAAATAAAATCACAGCCTCTAATTCAAAGGAAAAGGCAGACAAGTCTGGGGAAGCTATGGAAGTGAACTCATAAACAACTTAAACCCCTCAGTTCACCAGTGAGATGTCGCTGATCCCACGGGTAGGGACAGGTGACCTCCAAGTGTAAGCGGCTACATCAGAGCTTGGAGGATCTGCACCCAGGAAATGCGACTGTGGAGATGGAAAGGTCCCAGCTCCAGGGGCAATGCTGTCCCAACTGATCCCACTCACCCAGACCTGCTGCCCTTCTGCCCCGGTCCCTTTGGAGTCCCGGACACACAGAGCGTCGGTGGTGGCAGTTCTCACCTTCTAAATCAGGGTAATTCCCAGACGGGATCCTGTTCATCCCTGCGCTTTCTTCACTTCGTGAAGTGCCAGCTGGAATATTAAGAGGATGGGCTTCTCCTTCTCACCATCTGATTGAACACCCGAGTTGGCGGACAGAGTTTCTGGTGGAGTTCTGGGGGGTAGCAGATGGCAGTGTCACCGGATATGCTTTGAGAAAATTGTGGTGATAGGTACACAGAGGATGAGTAGAGGTTGGTTGTGGTTTTATATGTCTTTTGCATGTCCTTGGTTGTGATACCATCAGAGCTGAAGAGAGGAGAATCGGTTTAGCAGATGGAGGAGGAGGCAGGAGCTCTGGGTTGGAGTAGGGTAGGGGATTGCACTGGTGGGCCTGGTGACCTTACCTGGGTCACGGCCTGGGTGTCCTTGGGAACAGAACAGTTGAGCACTAATGTGTGTTGTGGAGTGGATAGTGGCCTCTGGGCCAAATCCAGGGCTTCTTTTTTCACATGGCTCTTTGATCTCTTAAATGCTCCTCTTTCTCACAGTGTGGAGTAGCACACACCTGTAAGCCCAGCATTCTGGGAGGCTGAGGCAGCCAATTCCTTGGGCCAACATTCTGCCACCAAGCCACTAGATTACTTCTCTTTTTAATGGTCCTCCGGATTCGCTCTATGTGATGGTTGATTGATTGTGTCGCCTTGAGAAGGTTACAAGAGGCTTAACTAAATTGGCTCAGCGATTACATACCCGAGGGTGTAGAAGACCCGCCCTAGTGTGGTTCCTTGCACTGATGGTGTAAAGGGAAATGAGGAAGTACGGATCTGCTTCTGTTCTTTGGAGGCACCCCAGTGTTGGCCGTTAGCTGGTCAGCTGGGACATCATCTCCTGGCTTCCAGCACAGACACTTCGGCTTCCATCCCAGATCTGTCTGTTTTCCAGCATAGACTCTCAGCTTCCGGCGCAGACCCCTTGTTCTCCTGAGTCAGACTCACACCGGACCCCGCAGTGAACTTGACCTTGGACTGAGCCCTTCGGCCTCCTGCAGACAGACCCTCTGCGTGCTTCCTTGTCAACCCTGTGGAGGTCATTGGAAGCCAATCATGCATTTGTGCACCTTGCGTTTTATCTGGTTTTCTAGTAAAACAATGACTGATACACCCTGTGCTAGTTGATGATCTCCAGGAAGGTCATTATTTCCCGTACTCCTTCATCACTCCAAGGCAGGACATGCAGCCTTGTTCCCTCTGTGGGTTAGTAACTAGGACACTTCTCAAGCACATGAACTGTAACAGGGTTGGTGCTGGGGTGGGGTCTGAGCACAGAGCAAGGTGGATCTGTGGAGCTCATATGTCCACTGCACCCTCAGCTCCACTCAGCAGAGAACTGCAGTGCCCCCCTCTATCAGTGACCCCCAAGAAGCTGGTCCATCAAGATAGGCAGCCCAGATCAGAAGCTCACTAATTATTATTATCTTCGATGAAAGCTATTTTTAAAAATTGGCTAAATGAAACTGTGTCTCTAGTGAAGAGCTGACTTACACTCTGGCCCCTGGTTCTCATGGTGTCTCAGACCAGTAACAACGGATTTGCAGAGCAGCCGAGGGGACGCTGAGGTGGGAGGGCTTATGCTCGTTCCCCTGAGCCCAGCAGGACTTGTGTAAAGGTGAGTCAGTTCCAAAGCCTTTCCCTGCAAATTATCCCAATTACTCTTTCACTTATTAGGCAACCTGCAAATATCTTTATTGCCATGAAAATCACCTTAATGCGCCAGTCCCTGCCTCTCTCTCCTCCTTACTTTGTGTACTATGCTCCAAGCACACTGGACAATGTGTATTACTCTGCCCTTGACATTTTCCCTCCAGCAGGTTGCACATTGTTCTTTTTATTTGAAAAGCCTTTCACTTCCACGTCCCCTTGCTAAATGTTAGCACGTTCTTCAAATTCAGGCCTGGTGCCAAGGTTCCTATCAACTACACTCTGCCTGCTACTGTTCTGTACACACTTCTATTTTAGATTTTATACTAGGAGAAGAATTATTGCCATTCACTAGACTGAATCTTTTAGAGTAAATTACTTTGTCTGAATCATCTGTATTCTCAGAGCATAGCACGTAGTATGGTGTCTGAAGTCTAGACATGAAACAAAATACACAAGTCTTCTCAAGTTGACCACTTTCATGGATATCCTTTTTTCTAGATATGTGGGGCTCTCACCCAGAATACACCAAGAAAACATACCATACATGTCTGTTTTGGGGAATTCACTTACTGCTTAGAGACTACACAAATGTAACAGTAAAGACTTAAAAGACGAATGATTAAAACTGTAGCACAGTGTACAAATGACACTTACATGTTTGACAGAACCTCATACATGACTCAAACCCAGTAGGACCGCTTTATGATTACGGACAGTTTCCACCGGTGATAAAAAAAATAAAAGAGAAACGAATAGGTGTGGGGCAGAGGTGAGATCAAAATCTGTTTGCTGTTGGCTGGCTTGTTTGGATTTCTCTATTTTCTATGGAGGTCGTGCTCTCGAATCAGTTGGTGCAGCGTCAAGAGTAGGAGTGTCGAAAACAGGGTGAGTAGCACTTCTGAAAAGTGGATGGAGCCTAAGTGGAGGTATTCTTCCCTGCTGGCTGGCAAGAACAATCCAAGCTTCATGGGATCATTTTTATGCATAATAAACTAAACCCTGCTGCTTCCTGGGGCCATACCTATGTTGCTTTGGGAATGAGTGGAACAGGTCTCCATCGTGCACTGATTATTCTGTGGTAGGCATAACCCCATATCTCCTTCCTTGCTGGGAGTTTGTATGGTTGTCGTGGGAGGTATGATCCAAGTATACGGTGCATGTTTTGAAAAAATTATTACAGTAAAAAATGCATTACCATTAGTCAACATTGAAACACTCACCCTGACTTCAGACACATTTATCCTCTGGTTCTTGCCAGTTTCTCAGGCAGTCAAGCACAAACTTGATTTCTTTCATGAGTGGCTTTCGAAGTACCATCCAACAGAAAGGCAGGCAGGGTAAAAACACGATGCCATGTCCTCACCCACATTACTCACTCATAACTTCTGGCTCTTCCCCAAAGTCCAAATGATCACGAAAGGGCCATTTTGAATTGATTCAGGATATCGAGGCAGCCAGGACAGTGCAGCTAAAGACATTTATGACCAAGGACTTCCATCTGGACAGCATCTTAAATTCATGGAAGAGCAGAGATAGGGATACTTTACTGACTAAAGCTATAAAGTTTAGTTTCTCATAAGGGCCTCTGTCCCTGAATAAGACTGTTAAGATCTCAGTCAGCCAGGGGAGCATGCTCTTCCAGCCTGCAGATCCCCAGGCCCTGACAACTTGGTCTCTGGACCCTTGTCCAAAGGCCACTTCATTCCTGCTCAGAACTCATAAATGCCTTGGCTTTATTATGCCAGATTGATTCATATTTAACCTTGGTAAATAGATTGGTAGCACAGAAATGGCTACTAGGTCTCGGTAGAATGTATTTTTTGCATTTAATTTAAAAAATCCAGAAACAGGGCAAAAATAAAACCAGATGAGTATTTTAGTAACAACCAAGAGGATCATTTGTAATGAACACTCAAAATGTCTAACAAATTCCATATTAAAGAAGGACTATTATATATTTTGTGGTTTTTACTAATTTAAGAAGTTTTACTGGTGCCTTTTCTTTCTTAGGAATTCAGCTAAAATTAGCTTCCTTCTTGCACAAGTTGAATACATTATAAAAATAAAATGTGTTTTGCACAGTGAGTCAAATATGCATTTCGGTTTTTTTTCTTCCTAATCTTTTAAAACAACTTTCATCAGACAATGAGATACATGATAAGTGCTGGGTCCTAGGCTGCAATAAACTAACAACTATAGCCAGTAATGATTGTGATGAAATCCCCATTTCCCTGCATCTTACAAAGAGTGCTGACCTAAAACAAAATTCACACAAAGAGGCAGGATCAGCCAGTCCTGTACAAGGCTTGACAGTTTATGTGTAAAAAGGAGCCAATTTTATTTCAGTAGCTAGATCTTGATGTGTGAATGCTTATATATATTTTAAAGTTTTCAGATTCAAGTGAGCAGGAAGCTAAAAATATCTTAGCTAGTAGTAGGAACATACTAACATTTAAGCGGCCGCTTTGTAAGCTGCCCTATGGGACTTGCCAGCTGCTAATAAGGTGCTACCCAATTGTCCATCATGCCTTCTAATAAACAAATTCCAAGACAGAAGGTAAGTCCTTGTTAAGGGATACCTCGAAATGTCCAAATGACAGCTCAGTAAAGGTGCAGAGATTGAAGCACTGATAAGAACAAGCAAGTTCTGTGACTAATTAGAGGTTTTTTTACTATATAAAAATAATCATCATTATCAGTTTATAGATATTTAAGAAGGTTTTATTTAAAATAGAATGATTTGTTCACAATATGTATGTGGAAAATCGTACAAAAACAGCATAGTAAACAGTGATTTCTTGGTTTGTAAATTTGTTTCTGTAATATTTATTAGTGCAAAGACTGAAGCAAGACCCTGAGTGGGCATCTCTCCCTCATGGTTCACAGTAAGGAATGCTGGGCTGATGGCACTTCAGGGGAGCACACAGGTGAGCCCCGCTTCGGCTGAGCCCCTCTCCCAGGACAGGTCAGCGCTTTCTGGAATGATCGTATTCATCTCATTCAACACTGCATCTGCAGCACCTCAGTATGAGCTGGGACAGATGAGTTGCTCCCTAAGTATTTGTGGAACTGGTATCATCTATTTTGGACAAGATAGATGACAAATCAATTGGAATCATCTTTCCACTCATTAAATAAATTGTGAATTATGGAAACATTTGATAGAAGATTGCTTTGAATATGTCGTTTTATTCAATAAATTTTGACCAAAATCTGTTTCTCTATGTATTTTGCTTATATATATATATATATATATATATATATATATATATATATATGTATATATAATGATTTTTAGGTGTTTTTAAGACTACTATGCTCTTGTGAAAAAGTATCACATTTTCCCACCCACATTTTCCATGAGATTGAGAATATTACTAAAATCTGTATTGTTTTGAGATGGTTTCTAACTAATCTGTTTTCAGAAAACGTTTGTAACTAGTTTTGTGTTCATGAGAGATAAACAAGAAATCAAAACTCTTCTTTGCCATGGTACATTTTCACCTCTGACAGTCACTGAATAAATAAAAAATTTAATTCATTTATAAACAGTGGGTGTTTACCCCTTGCTGTGGTTTGTATTGAGAATATCTGCTAAAGGCCTCCCATCTCAAAGGCAGGG
>PVJX010035101.1:0-18480 GCA_004027295.1 Dolichotis patagonum | reverse complement strand
CAGTACCCCCCGCAAAAAAAGCAAATGGCAAAGCCCCAGAAACACACATAGGAAATACCAGTGGTATTAGAAAAATATCTACTTAGAAAATACACAAGAGATCAGGCTGATTTCACAAACAGATGCACGGACTAGAGTTGCCAAAGTTAACATATAAGTTCCTGAGCCTGGAAGCTTACTAACTGACCGAAACTTGAATTCAAATGACAGCCTACATGCAATAACATAGAGGCGCCAGAGCCCTCCTGACATGATATGGATGAAGAATTCCAAAGACTCAAGGATACTGGAATGCTGGAATGACTTATCATGTGTGAATTACATATCCATCCACCTCAACTTCAATTTCATCTGCTGAAAAGACCAGAAAGACTCCCTACACAGACACTGATATATACATTAGTGAGGGGACACGGTATATCTCTGAAAAATTCTGTTTTTTTTTTTTTTTATAGACCAGGTACGATGATAGATGTTACCACTGAATGGGATACAGGAGCAGAAAAGACTCAACAAAATCTCCTACTTTTAACCTCCCTTGTTACTTAGAATTTGTTCTTCAACTTCAGAGAACACAAACTTGGCATATTTAACATCTAGCATTTCTCCTATATCATCTTGGAGGTGCTACCAAGATCTTTGGAAGGAGGTGAGGTTGCTCTTATTTCATGGCACTCGAAAATATTTTGACTAGATTCTGGATTGAGGCTTGCTTAGATAATCAAAAACTGTTATTCCTGTCTTTATCAACTGTGTATGCCTTGTCTCTACAACGCACTGTACTGTCTTTAGTTAAAATGATGGTAGGTTTAAATTGAGAACATTATGTTTCTTTGATGGGACATTTTATTCTTGCTTTGTGTATGTGTCAGCTCACTCAGGGGGCCCAAGGGAGATCTTCACAAGCAAGGTCCCAAAGTTAAAGAATCCACATGTACAAGACATCAGTAATAACAGCAGGCATCATGGAGCAGAGCAGACAGCAAGAGCGAGAGCTACCTGCAACTTTATTGTATAATTCTTATATAGGTTGTTATCTCATATTTACATTCTTGTTTAGTGCCATAACCAGCACATGTGTGTTCACTGGTGCTAAACCATAATTACATAACTGTATCCCACTGTGTGCCAGTGCTAGACAAGTGAGGTCACATTACCAGGTGTCCTTAGACACCCCTGAGCTTTGAAGTGGTCTGAGTGGTTCCTCACAATACGCTGCATTTTGGACTTAGCTGCTGAACTTATTTGTGTTCCTTGCTGGATGTGTTTGACTTCTTTGACTGCTGTGGTTTGTTATCTTAGACAACAGTGCCAGGAAAAAGTAGTGTTAGAGTGCCCCCTAGTGAACGTTGGTATGAAATGCTGTAAAATGGATTTTTTAATTAAATCTAGTGTATATTTTGAAAATATATACGCCTATTAATAAATCACAGGACCCCCTTCTGCCAATTAAAAGGTGATTGGCTGGCAGCCATTCTCAAGACTTGGAGGATAAGTTTCACTAGGAAGGACTTGCCCCAATTCTCTTCTACACTCTAGAGGAAATGTTGAGCCTGTTCTGCCTCAGTTTCCTTTCTGGTCTGATCTTTTGCTGGTAAGAAGACAATCTTAGCTCTTGAGAGCCCCCATTCTTGCCTTTTCAGGTTGAGAGTGAGGACTCATAGGCAAGTTATCTCAGTAACTCACCATGAGTGTGAGACAAAAAAGACTGCCTGTTCTGACCTCATTTCTGACCTTTCCCTGCCACTTTGTACTTTTATTTTTTCTTAGAAGCATAAAAGATTATAGAGATGGGCCAGGAGTTTAGCTCAGTGGCATAAGCACCTGCCTGGCAAGTGTGAGGTTGTGAGTTCAATCCCCAATACCACCAAACAAAAATATTATAGAGCAAGAAACTCTGAACTGCCCCATCCTTTTCCTCCCATCCATCAATGAAGAACTTTTAAGTTGAGACCATAGAAAATGAGCATTTGTTAACACCAAAGATATGAAAGTCATCTTAAAGACAGCTGAGACTTTTATTGTTCCTTACAGAAAAAATGGTTACTCTGCCATCTAGTTAAATACTCTTAGAGCCACTGCCATTCTTAAAGCCGAGAGGAGGTTCCCCAGCACCTTTTTGATCAATCCTCATTGAAGCCAATCAAATGCTGACCAGAAAGGCATCTGGATTCCATTCCAAAGACAAATCTCTGATTCAGTGGAACCAACGAAAGCTGAGAGGACAACTGAGGGGTCATGTTTAGAGCGACTCTTGATGATAACTAAAGGTTCCTCAGTGGAAGCTGGGTCCCAATAGCCCAACTGGGTTGCCAGCAGAAAAATCTCAGTTCACCTGTCATCCCGACCCGCACTCTTCAGTGAGGTGAAAGTAATTCTCTCAGCAATCTTCTGGTCTTTGTCTGAGGGTGATGAGAGATGACACTGTTAGAGTCCTCTCTTAAGCCTCCATTAAGAGTTGAGCTACAGGTTTGAACTTTTCTTTCTCTGGTAGTAAGTTAGGAACTCCCCGTAAAATTTTTTCCAACTCGCTGAGAGTCAACTTTAGAACCACCATGTAGTTAGGCCGCCCCTTCTTCCAGGAAAGCAGGCTGAGGCAGCCTGCAACTATTTGCCTTTCACAGAGAAAAACAGCTATCAGGGGAGCAATTTACACATATGCTAAGAGAAAAAAAAGAGGGGGGATAACTTAGCCTTTCCTTTCTTTCATATGCATGTAGAAAACTGATAAGTGTGCTTTACTAACATGTTAATTGTGGTTGCTAGCTGAAGGGTATAAGTTTAACCTGTGAGCTTCAGAGACACAGAAACTTCAGATTTTTGATAAAACTTAGCCTTGTCTTGCTGTTAGGGAAGACAGCCTAAGTGATTAAGTAGATAGCACAAATGTCTTGGAGACTTCATCACTCTAGGGTCAGGATTCTCTGAGCCATTTACTTAACTGTCTCTAAGGTGAACTCTTCTGCAAGCCGAAAAGTGTTCCAACTTGCCCCTTAATCTGTTTTCCTCTCTTTCAAAGAACTGGAAAGCAATGGCTTAGATCTCTTGATTATTGGTTTTGCTAGCAATGCTTCCTTCATTAAACATGACTGTTACAACTGGAATCAATTGAGACTTGTGCTGTTAGCAACACCTGCTGGAGTTAAAAATACAAGTTTCTGAGGAAGACAGGGTTGTGAGCCAGTAAAAGGTGGCTAGTCTGACTTGACATGTCTTCTAACCTCCAGACTTCAGTTCTGGAGTGGATCGCCTCAGGTGATGCCTTGAGGATATAGAAGTCCAAGAGACACCAATTCTTTCTCTTGCATTTCAGTTGGGAGACTCAATCTTTTACTCCTTTGGAAAGTATTCTTAAGCACTGGAATATGTCCAACCCTTATATATTAAAAAAAAGCCATTTAATATTTTTCTACACCCATGTATAGCCTGTCTACCCCCAGAGCCAAAGTGGAATGCAGAAGTAAGTATTGATTATGATACTATTTCACAACATAAAATCATATTGTAGGGCTGGGGGTTTGCTCAGCGGCACAAATACTTGACTGGCAAGCGCAAGATTGTGAGTTCAATCCCCAATACCCTTCCCCAAAAAAAGAAAGAAAAAAAAAAAGAAAAAACATCATACTGTAAGAAAGAGGAAAAATGGTCAGAATTACTTTATGTTCACACTTTCTTTGTATTAAGAAATAATCCTGTGTTCAAAATATAAACATTAACCACAAGAAAACTAGACACTTCTGGCCCCGAAGGCATAATTAGATGCATCCACTATCACTGAGCCTGAGGAGATTCTTTGTCACTCTTTAGACTGGTAAGTTTCTTTCCCCTACCTGTCTTTCAGATCCTAAAAGTGAAGCTTCTAAACCAGCCATAACTGAAGTCTCTACTGGATTATATCCATCCTTAGCTAATTTTGAACAAGATTCTCAAGGACAGTAAGTAAATGGTGAATATGGGACTAACCCACATTCATATGTCCTTTTCTCTCATTGACCTCAAATCAAACGAGAGCTAGGAAAGTTTTCAGGTGACCCTATTAAGTACATTGAGGTCTATAGAGGACTTTCTCAGACCTATGAACTAGATTGGAAAGATGTAACATTATGGTTAAATCAAATATTGACTTCTAATGAGAGACAATGGGTACAGACTTTAATCTGTGAGTTTCTTAAGTGCATTACAGATATCCAGGAATACATACTTTCACAGTAGATTTAAGTAGACCCTAGCCACCACTGCTGTAGAAGGAAGTTACCCTGGTGACCAGATAGAGAACCCAAAAATGCCCCAAAGACCTCTTTGGCCTATGGCTGAGACTTCTTCTGGACCTCTCTCTGTCTGTTCTTGGACAGGTCTCTTCTGCAGACTGGGATTTTAGAACTTTTTGATTCAGAGTTATTCATTAGAAAGTGAGCCCTAAATGATATAGTCAGAACACCTTTATTTTCTCTCTACTCTCTTTCAAAAGGTTAAAAAGTAGCCATTCAGGTTCTTTGATTATTATTTTCTGCTTGAAAATGTAGCTGGAGTCAATCATAACTTTTGTCTCTGGAGGCATATTTTGCTAAGGATTAGAGACCCATCCTGGGAAAACTCTTGGTTTTAATCGTCCTTCTGTACCTGAGATGGTTAGGATTTAGATTTTGGGCCACACTTACAATCACTCTTCTGTTCTTCTCCACTGCCCAACCCCTGAGAAATAATACCATTTACAACAGTGTTTGGTCCAAGACAATTCTCTCCTCTGTGGTTGCTGGATTTCCGGACCAAGTTTCCAGAATGATGTTTCCCCTCCCTGGGACCTTTCCAGAGTAAAGCTGACCTTCACTTATCTCTGTGCTATAGTCTAAAAAACTGGTCTATATTTAATCCTGAAACTCTCAAAAAATAAATGTAAACATTTTAGTCCAAATTTATCTGCCTTTTAATTCTTAGGCAGAACTGGATTAACCCCTCTTCATGCTCCTTTGAAGAATGATGCTGACTGGTTTTGATAGCACAGGGAAGACTGATTTTTATAGCACAGATAAATGCACTGATGAAATATTCCTAGGAACCTTACCGTTCAGTAAGAGTTTTAAACAGAAACCAGTATGAAAGAATAGACACAGCCCCAGTTCCCAGGGGATTGCTTCTCTTGCCATGGTTTCTTCAGAACATCTTTTCAGGCCAGTCACTGTCTCAGTGTTTTGCTAACTGAAGCTTTGAAAATGAAGGCCTATAGCTAAGTATGGTCCAAGGAACACAAGTAAAATGGAGAAAACTATCATAGAGCAGACATATGCAGCAGGGCAGATTGGAGCCTTGCACACCTCCTTCCTCCACTTTTTGGAATACATACTTAGCTCCAAAGAGTGTCACGTAGTCTCTTTCTATACTCAAACCTGGCCTGCACTCCCTGCTCCCTCAGGTAGTTAAAATTATCTTTAACAGTCTGTCTCTTGAGAGGAAATAGTTACATGTGGCTGTCAAAACAGCAGCTCTGGCTATTGGCTGTGACTATCAAACAACTATGGCTATCAAAGTAACGAGAAGCCTACAGTGCTGGATATTCCAATCAGATAAACCATCAGCCTAGGGCCAGTCTTAAAACCTGTCTTTGCTTTCATAGGTGTAAAACATTTGTATTCATTCTGATTTCTTATTACAAGAAATCTCTATTAATTGACCTATGAAAAAGTTTAGACTAGTCTATTTAAAATTACAAACTTAAAAACTGTAGAAGTGTTACTGTAATTCAACTTGGTCAAATATATATGAGTGTACTCTGGTCTCTGTTTAATTTGTGAACGGTTGCAACATCTACAGCTGTTTTGTTTGAGCTCAACAATTTTTTCTTCTCATTGCTTCTTTGAATTTTTAAAATATTAATGTGTATAACTTACACTGGCTTATAAATGAATGTCATTAGAGTTAAGGACATGCTTCCACCCAGGTTTCCAGCTGATCAAAATGATGTCAACACTGGTTTTACAAATGCAATGCATATTGTCTGTGTACAATAACTAGGGAGTCTTTCATTGGCCAAGAATAATGTGTTAATTATGATCTAGTTCTCATAAGTCATCTGAAAAAGTTTGTCAAGATAATTAAATGGGGACCACTTAAGCGTAGGAGAAACTGCAGGACAGGCTTCCTTTTGGTGAATAAAAGAGCAGCTGCCTGGAAACATTTATTCCAGTCTTTGTTCACAAAAGGGACCCCAATAATTTTCATGCCTTTATGACAGACACATACAAATAAACACTGCTAAACATATTACTGAGATATGTTTACACTGGCTATCACCAAACAGTTAAGTTTTCTGTAGGTAAAATACAGTTTTATTAAAAGATGCTCTTGACACAAAACTAAATTAAAAGACAAAGGTTTTTCACATAGCTGTGATACTCATTATTGTTAATTTCATGGTGTACTTCACGTTTTCATGCTGTCTGGGTGTTCAGGTCTTCTAAGATGTAAAATCAGGATCATTTATGGTGATAACCTTTTACTTTAGTCTCAGATATCTGCCTTTCTCTTGTACTCTAACTGCTTGTCATAAAAGGAACATGTCAAGTCAGCATGAGATTATTAGTCAAATGATAATTTTTTTAAAAAAAAACCACACATGGAGTTGGGTGTGGTGGCATACATCTATAATCCCAGCACTTGGGAGGCTGAGGCAGGAGGATCACTGCAAGTCTGAGGCCAGCCTGGGCTACAAAATGAGTTCAAGGCCAGCCTGAACTGCACAGTAAAACCTTGTCTCAAAACAAAAAGTAAATAAATATAAAAAATAAAATGTGTATGGTGTGTATGTTATATATGTGTCACCACACTTAGAGATGTTCAGTCACTGAGCAGTCCAAATAATGTCACAACTAAAAATTAAAGGCTAAATATTATAAACTTCCAAGATACATTATAGACAGGTGTTTTCTCCTTGGAGAGCATCCAATTGAAGATTAAGAGTCAGGTTCTTTTTTTTTTTTTTTTTTTTTTTTTTTTTTGGTACCAGGGATCAAACTCATGACCTTGCACTTGCCAGGCAGGTGCTTATGCCACTGAGCTAAATCCCCAGCCCTAAGAGTCAGGTTCTTGGTGGCATTTAATGTCTTGTTAACAAATGGAGATGTTTGACTAAAACAGCTAGTCTATTTTCATTTTATTATTTATTTATTTATTTATTTATTTATTTATTTATTTATTGTCTTTTTGAGACAGGTCTTGCTAAGCAATTCAGCCTGGCCTTGGGCTCAATTTGTAGCCCAGGATGGTCTTGAACCTGCAACAGTTCTCCTGCCTCAGCCTCCTGACGGCTGGGATTACAGGCATGTGCCACCATATGTCTGGCTCCTAAAAAGGCTATTCTATAATAAGGACATTTAAGTGTGTTGCAAAGATAAAGTCATCACGATGGTCATGCTAAAATACTATGTGTCGCTTTTGAACTCAAGTTTTTGCTGTAAAACTACGTAACTGTTGTCTGTTAATATTCTGTAAGGATTTAACTATTTAAAAACCCTGATTGATAAGAAGTAACAGTCCTCTGGCTATACTCTGTATTTCAAAGTGCTTGATATTCAGATGAGAGTATAATATATAAGCTCACTGTTCCTTCTGCAACACTAATGTAACTGATCTTCTCTTCCGGGGATTCTGCAACTGAAGTTTGGAAACTATAACTACAGAAGTAACTGGGCTAAGAAGATAGCCAATATTTTGGCCCTGGCCCTCCAAGGTCAATAAGGACCCAAGACATGAAGAAACTTTTTTTTTTTTTTTGTACTGGGGATAGAACTTGCGACCTTGTGCTTGCCAGGCAGGAGTTTAAACCACTGAGCTAAATCCCCAGCCCCCATGAAGAAACTTTTCTACAGGATCCTACAACTTTGATGAATAAGACTAAGATTAAAAACTAAGACTAAGATTACTAATACTAAAGACAAAACTGTAGATTATCGACCAAGATTAATGATGTCTTCTATAGGCCCTTGTTACCATTGGATCAACATTACCTAAGTGACTAGACTTACAAACTTATAGGTTGCTCATAATTTTGACCCACGTTGAACCTCCTTTGTGATGTTGTTCTTAAAATTTCCTTTGAGAAGTGGACTCGTTGGCAACCCATCTGGGCCTCCTCCTGTCTCTTAAGAGTTGTTCCTATTCCCCATTCCTTTTCTCTAATATATTTCCATACTCCTGAAAAAAAAAGTGCCATGTAAAAATATAAATGCTTCTATGATAGGTTAGTACCACCTGAATAAAAGTGGCTATCTGTAGTACTACATTCTTAGGGGTGTTTGTGGCTTGTGTTTAGATGTCTCCCCAAAGTCTCAAATGGTCATAAGTGGGCTTTTTCAGAGATGGCTGAATTTAGAGTGTGTGATACAAGGATCAAGCGTACATGATTAGTAAGTCAGTCCACTGATTGGTTTGGCACTACCCTAATCCTGGTTGCTTGGATAAGATAAATGGGGCAGAAAGATGTTATTAAGGTCCCCTGTTGTTTTGCTACCTTCTGAAGCCACAGACATTTCTCCTCTGTGAGGTGTGTCTGCCACACCACACAAAGAACATTGAAATGAAATCCCCCCTGGGCCAGAACTTTGGCAGTATAACTGGTGATTTATTTTGTCTGGAATGACAAGTGACCAACAGTATGAACTGGCACTAATTTATGGGTGACTGTTTATAGTTTAGCTGGACAATGACTACTTGAATGGGACAAGATTTGAAGAATAGTGGCAAAGAATTTTGAGGAAGTATATGGTTAGACCTTTCACACTGGCACAGATTGTGTCCCATATGAAAGCTCACAAAGGGCAGCCATCGTAGAGAAGTGCTCAGTAATCAGGTGAAAAAAGTGACATGCTCTGTGGATGCAATTCAGCCTCTTTCCTAGCCATTCCCAAGCTTGCTCAATGGGCCCAGAAACAGAGAGAACATGGTAGAAAGGCTGGCAACTATATGTGGACTCAGTACTCTGAATGTCCCCTTAACAAGGCTGTCTGCTACTACTGCTGAGCATACATCTAATCTTCAGTCAAGAGCAACACCAAGCCTGACAGTCATCATTCCCAGGACAACAGGTTTTGTACACTGGATGTGGGGGAGAGGGCTTTATCCTCAATGGTGTAGACATGTATCCAGGATATGAATTTGCTTTCCCTGCCTGTATTGTTTCTCAAGGGAAAAGGAAATATGAAATGAGTAGTGGAGGAAGGAAACCAGAGATCATTTATAGAAATGGACCTCTGGTAGCTTAGGGTATTCTTCCTTTGCTTGTTCTTTGTATATGTGTCTGTACAGTTGTATGTAGTTAACTGTTTCTTTCTTCTTTCTCCCTTCTTTTATTCTTTTATACACAAATTGCTACATGTTAAATTTATGATTTTGCCTTTAGGTAATGTTATGCAGTATACTATAAAAATCTGAAGAGATATTAACAGTTGGTACTCGTTGAGACTATCTGTCTCATTTGGGGGAAGGGGTAAAAACTTCACTTGCACGAAGGGTAGTTTATCTTATAAGCAAAAATAGAGAGTTCTTTCATTATTCTATGGAAGTTCAAATGTGTGTAGAAGATGTAGGCAGAGCCTCTTAGCACCAAATCTGTTGTGTTTTTGCCCTGCTTTGTAATTCTAGATCTGGGCTCTAATCATTGTTCCTTTACCAGGTAGCACAGTGTTCACCTTTGTCAATAAAGGATGCTGGAAGAATGCTTCAAACCCATAAGACAGATATTTCTGGTATGATTTTCCTACCTAAAGGGGCTTGCATGAGCAAGACCTAGGATTCCATACCCTCAGTGAGTTTTACTGGTGCCCAGTGGGACAAGATTCTCAAGGACCAGCATCAGCCTTTCAGCACCCACTGATGGCTTTCTACCCAGCAGCACCAGCCCACAGAACTTCCACAGAACCCCAGAAGATGGTTTCCAGTTTGATACTAGGCAAAGCCACCCACCATCCAGTGCAGTGTGCTGAAGCCACACTCCCTCCAAAAAGGCCCGTATTTCAGCCTGGGTGGAGCCTCTCTTAAATGTGCTTCCTTAGGGTGTCCTCCCTCAGCTCTAGTTAGTATCTGTCTTCAACATTTGCTAATTCTATATTTTCTACAGTCTTTTAGAAGTTAACTATCTTTACTAGATAATAAGTTTAAATAAAAATCTCTCTGTTCAAAGTATTAGTGTGGCTCTGTCTCCTGACTAGACCTTGGCTAATCTACAATTTCTATACTGGAGCATCTACTGTATTATTCATTTGACACAGTATACAAATGACATAGTACACTTCCAGAATTTAATAATAATTACTTCTAGAACTATTAATTTGATAATATTTTAAGGAAGTGACAGGGAAATGTTACATAACTCCTTAAATGAAAGAAGACAGACATTAAGTCCAATGTATCATGATGATATAAATGCAAAAAAATGATGGTGAACTACCATAATTACCACTAACTTCTAAGTTAAGCCTTGCAATTAAAGACTCTCTCACCTTCAAGGAATCTAAGTCTCTTTGTCAAATGTATTCACAAGTCTATGCTTTTCCCACACTGTAGAATCACTGTATTCAGAACAAAGTCTTGGGAAAAAATACAGGAAGATGTGTGGGAACGCCTATCTGAATGCTTATTCTGTGACTCCCAAATTGTCACACCCTTAATAACCACACATAAAATACTTACACTTTTTATTTGCTGTTTTTCTAAACTGGTCCTCTACTATAAACTTAAAACACAAAGATAAGAATCTGAAAATAATTTGAAAAACTGAATAGGTCTATAAAATTCTGTGGTTAGTACTTGTCCCTCCCATTAGATACATTAATGTCACTAAATCCAGATGTCACCCTTTCTCAGACATGTATATACAGAAAGTTTTTTTGAAATCTCCCTAAAATATAAACAATACAATAAACTAAGAAATAATCTGACTTGAATGGAGGAAAATGGAGTTATAAAGAGCAAAGAGATGAAATGTAATTGTAAGGCCTACTAATGCCAGAGTTCTCCATTTGTGAAATGATGGAAATAACAACAGCCTGCCCAGGGGTATGTTTTTTGGTACAGAATCTTCTGATTATAACTCTATAGACCAGAAAAGCCCTCTGGGGTAAGTCTTCCGCCATAATACAGATACTCAGGTACTGAACTCCGGTCATGCCTTGCCATTAACCATGCCTGCAGACATCCACTGCCCTCTCCTACATACCTTCCTAACTGTGAAGAATGACACAGAGTGTCTTTACACAACTCAGGTGTTGTGATACACATTAAGAGAGGAGAGGAAAGCATCTCTGATACTAAGTGCCAGAAGTGATTAACAAAAATCTCGGTAGTCAAGGATGATTTATATCTGTTTGCCTTACTCAGACACATTTTTTGGAGGCATACTCCTCTAAATTTCCTAACATTTGTTCCACTGGTATTGCATAATCTTGGAAATTATTAACCAACTCTTTTTGTGCAATTAAGAATAAACTGCATTATATTTTATTAGGAAACAAATGAAATTTGAACAGTTGCAAGAGCATATCCCTTTTTCTAAAAAAGGCATTTTTTTCATTATTAAGAGATTCATTTTAAACACTCTCCAATCTCTCAGAGTTACTTCATGGATAAATTTTAAAGGGACCTATTCTTTTACTTATGCATTTGTCTGCATTGTTAAACACTAATGAAAATTATATCTTATTACATGAGCCATAATCAGAAAATAATAGAACTGATCTTTCCCAAATCTTTCAGAATAATATATCCAAATGAGTCTTGCCTATATCAATGATATCCCCAGTGTCAAACACAGGGATCCAGTTTGGTTCATTTTCAAGAAGCCTAGGAATCTGCTTTTTTGTGTAAAATCAATTTTTTTTTTTTTTTTTTTTTGAGACAGGGTCTCACTATGTAGTTCAGGCTGGCCTTGAACTCTATATGATATAGATCAGGCTGGCCCTGGACTCGCATGATCTTACTGCCTCAGCTTCCTGAGTGTTGGGACTACAGGTCTGCACCACCATGGCTGGTAAAATCACCTTATTTTTTAAATATTTACAATAAATTTTAAAAAATTAAAATGTTGCATGGGCTAAACAGAACATATCTGGAGGACAGATACATCTAGGCGGTACTGGTTTGCACACTGTCTTAAGCAATGACAACACTAGTGGAATAGTACACAGCTAACCTCAGTAGTGTTACCTTCTCTATTTTGCCACTGTTCTAATCACCTTCCATTGTGTGATGGCTGGCTGGCTTTACTTTTAGATTAGTGTGTGTAGACTCTGGAATCTGCGATCTGCCCTGATTTAAAGCTTCAGAATCTGCAATCCCATTCATTGAGTTCCTCAGTCTTATTAACATTTTTAATTCTATGAAGAGAAGCCCAGCTTGGAAGACTTGGTTAGATTAAGTACGTAAAGGCAGAGAAGAGAAGCCCAGGATTGCAATTCTGAAGGCACAGCTAGAGTTATTGCCAGCAAGTGGCTGAAGGGAAGCAGAGATGAAAATTACCGAAGATGTGGTGGTAAAAGTCTGCAATTGGCTCAGAGGTCACAACATAGACACAAAGATCACTCAGGATGATGGTCAAAGACAGGATAGAGATGATGAGAATTGAGGTCAGTACTGAAAGAGAGGGAATGTACAGGAAAGAAAACAAGGCTACAGACAAAGCAGTTTTAGTAAACAGTGTGAAAAGAAAGTCAGCAATGAGGGATGGTGGCAAATGAAAAATTGAGACTAATTTTTCAATAGTTAAATGAACTGATTTAGCAAAGACGATTTAAAAGTTGTATAAAATCAACTTCAGAGAGACTGGGTAGATACTGGTCAAAGAATATAAAATTTTGCTTGGAATAGTTTCAAGGGATCTACTGTACATCATAGTGACTATAGTCAATAATAATATATTGCATACTTCAGAATTGCTTGAGGAGTATATTTATTTATATCTCATCAGAAATAAATGATAAAAATTTGATGCATATTCTGTTAAATAGATCAATTTAGCCATTTCACAATGCATATATATATATATTTCAAAACATTAAATTCCATACCACAAATATATGCAATATATTTATATTTGTGAATTTAAAAATATATGATAAAAGTACTACAAGTAAGAACTGTTTCTCTTTAAAGCTAGAAAGATAATTATTTCTGTCCTACTTATTACCGAACTAAGTATCTTAGAAGAAAGAGGATCATCATATGTTCACTTTTGGGAAACAAATATAATACTCTAGCCCCCAACTAAACTTCCTAATCTACCAGGATGAAACAGATATTTTTTTCTTTACTGCATCAAGTGGCAATCAAAAATTGAAGGTAATTTTCATTTAAAAAAAAATCTAAAACTTAAAGTGTGTTTCTGAGAAAGTATTATACAAGGATCTTATGATTGCAGACAATTCTGCTAGGTGAACTAAAAGAACGGTACAGATGGGTTCGACAAGAGAAAGGAGAAATTTAAGAAAGGTTTTTGTTTGTAGACAAAACCCCTCCATCTGGCTCTGAGTGCTCTTATGTAGACAAGACGAGGTACAGGATTCTCTGTTTCTTTTCTAAATTCTTCTCTGAATAAAAAAGTTTATGGAGAATCTTTCTCCCTCTCTGCAGACCCTGTTAAGATAAACAGGTGTGAAATGCTTTTCTTTCTTTATATAGAGTTCTTCAAAAGGAAAATTTCTTTCTACTCATCCTGACAAATGGCTGTAGATAAACATTCCAGGACCTTTATGGGTTTGCTAAAACAAACAAAGAGAAGAAAAAACTTACCATAATAAAGGAAAATACCTATTTCAAATACCATCTAAGAACTAGTTACATGTTCGTCATACATTTTCACCTACAGTGCAAATAAAGATTTCTCTCCTTTATAATGACCAGATCTGGAACAAACTATAAACAAAGGCAAAATTCTAACACTTTGTTGGCTAGTAACCAAAAGTTCTATTTGTGTTCCTAAAAAATAACAAAAGAAGGTGCCTAGGGCCCAGATAAATGCAAATTATATTTAACTTAAAATGTCTGCAGTGTTTCTTCAGCTATCAACTAAGCCCTACAGAAACTCTTAAATAGAATTCATGCTTACTTTATGCCACAAATATGTAGAGCTTCATGACAGCAAAGAAACTGAGGGGAAAAAAGATAAACAAGATTAAAATTCTGGGCCATCAATGACCTTCTAAGAGAGCTGAAGGAGAAAATATCAAAAGCACATAAATATACTTTCAAGGCACTTTGCATGATTCAAAAAAGCAGAGGGTTGAACTGCCAATCTGTGCAAAACAAATTATAAAAATTGTCTTTTACTATCTCTGCCTATCATAGTCCAAGCATTTGGTTAGTTTTTTTCCTGATTATAAAACAATATGCTATTTCCATTTTGCATTAAATTCAACAAATCTTACCACATATGCACATGCATTTTTCCCATTATTTTCTTAGAACAAATTCCTGTAAGTGAGGGTGATGGATCAAATGGCATTTCTTTTTTAAGAGCTTTGTCAAGTCTCCCAAGATGCCTTCCAGAAAGCCTATACTGTTTCAGACTTTCACTGACAGTGTACATGGCCATCATCCCACCCCTTACCAGCTCCTATCATTCATTTCGACCAAACTAACAGCAGATTGTTTCTACTAGGCAAACAATGACCCTATATGACAATGACTCTCAATAACTAAGATCTCAATCTTCAGAAGACAGGGAATGTGTGTACTCAAAAAGAGGTAAAACATATCACTTTATAACACAAAATACAGTACAGAAATGACAAAATAATGTTTGCTGGTGATAAAATTAAAAAAAGTGTGAAAAAACATCACAGAGAACATAGAATTTAAACTTTGGGAACATTATACTATAGGATGATGTAAATAGCTAGTGATTTATAAGTCTTAAAGAAGGCTATGCTGAGAGATGTGTTAACAGGTATCTGAGGAGACAGAAACATGGGGTGTGTTCTGACTAGAAGTTGCTAAAATAACAGTAATAAGAGCATCTTGTACAAGGAGAGCTGACTAGAATCCAGCTCTCTGAGTGCACTTACATGATTACCTCATTGGGTCCTCACAATGTCCTTACAGAGCAGACCCTATCATTATCTACATTTTACAGTAAACTAAGGCTTGGTTAAGTAACTTGCCCATACACCTAACACATACTGGAGCCAAGATTTGAATCTATGCTGTGTAACCCTGGAGCCCCAGCTTGTAAATACTAAGCTACACAGTGTTTTTCATTGGGTAGGAATTAAAATACCTCAATTTTCAATGAAAGACAGAAGATGCTACTTAAGATTTGTACTTATTTTAAAACACGTAAAGGAAAATCCATTCTTGCAATTTTGGAAATAAGAGACTATGGTTTTGGACAACAGGTTGTATCCCTATGAAGAACATGCTGGCAAGAAGTTTTTCATCAAAAAAAAAAAAAGTTTTTCATCATTTTAAGTTTCCTAGTTTCTCAAGAATTCTCTTTTACTCACTCCTTGTTCAGAAAGTCACTGACAAACTCAGATTACACAGATCCCAGCACCCAAATTAATATGAACCTGGAAAATCCCATCTGTCTGGGCACTGTGCTCCTCTCTAGGCATGATGTCCAACTCCTAAGGCCAGGGGAGCCCTAACGCTGCTCCTTCTAATCCCTGTAACCTGGAGATATCTACCTGCCTTGAGTGCTCCAGTACCAACCTCACACTGAGCACCTACCCATTTCTGCCATCACTGCACGAAGGAAGATAACCATTTTCACAAATGGTGTTGGAGCACTTAATCCCTATTTGCAAAAACAAAAAACAAAACAAAACAAAACAAAAAAGGAATCACTGGTTTAGGGAAACGTCATATGCCAGCTGAAGAACAAGAAGGTTGTGTTTTTGTGTTAGCCCTATTCAGTTCAACAAGCGCAGGAGTACAGGAGACAGAACTGGCTTTCTGTAGAGTTGTGTTTTCCTAAATATGGTGAAGCAAAAATGGACTTGAGGGTGATTACAAGAGAAGTATGTGATTTGTCATGGCACTTTAGCTGGGTAAGGAGGAAAGGAAAAATGCCATCAGCTCCCCCCTCCTACCAGCTGATCCCCAAGGGACCATACATGGTCTAACTGGGCCTCATTTCCTACCATCCCCAGCTCTCAGAACCTTCCTTTGCGTCCTCATCCTCATCCTCAGGTGCACCCCTCCATCCTGACCATCTTCGTTCAACAATTCCTCCCTCCTGATAAAGCTGGGCCACACTCAAGGGGTGCTCAACACCTGTTCCACCCACCAGGCCTGGCACTGAGCTCCTCATGGCCACTTCCAGACACTTCACCTTTTCAGACATTGAACCTTTTGTCATGACCGGCATCATTCATTATCCTTCACTGTTGCCACCACCACGTAACAAATCACAGTGCTTCCCCTCACCCCCTATTTTAGCTCCTAGCTCACTGTCGCATCCTTGAATTACTATTCCTATCTCACAGGACAGGAATTTTTAAACACACATAAAGCAACCTCCAACACTTGTTCTTTCAAATCTTTGAATTTTTCCCTTCTAACCATCTAATCCTTCATCCCACCTTAGTCATAAGCTCTTTGGTCAGGCCCTAGACACCATATTACCAATAACTGTTCCTCTACAACCCAAATCCACATGACCTACCTGCCAAGCACCACTTCTTCTATTTTTACCTACCTGAACTCTAATAAGGCATCCATATAAAATCACTAGTCCCTACGCCTTTACAGTATGTGTCCCTTGCCTGATATTTTTCCTTCCCTCCTCACTTCACTAATGTTCCACGGCAAATTTCTGTCAAAAATCTATTGACCAAATACGTGTGGGCCTATTTCTGGATTTTGTTGTGTTCCACTAATCTGGCTACATGTTAATACATACTGTCTTGATTACTGTAGCTTTACAGTAAGTAATCAAGTAAGGTAATAGTGTAAGTCTGCATCCAACACTGTTTTCAATATTCTAGGTTCTCTGCATTTCTATTTTTATTTACAATCTGCTTATAAACTTCTACAAATAAAGAAACAAACAATAACAAAATTAGCCAAAACTATATATTAAATCCACAAACTAATTTTGGTAGAACTGACATCTTACTACCAAATTCTGACAAATAAACACAGTGTATCTCTTCATTTTTAACTGTCTTTTTAAATTTCTCTCAGCAATATTTTACAATTTTCAGTGTAAAGATTTTGTAGTTTATTTTTTATTAAATTTATACCTTAGTATCTCATTTTTACATTTTTCAAGAAATAAAACTTTAAAATTGATCATTTTAATACCTGAAGGATACAATTCAGAGATGTTCAGTACATTCAATTGTTTTGCATTTCTCATTGCTATGATTTACTAGAAAATTTTCACTGTCACAACCAGAAATTCTGAACTTACAAAACAGTAACTCCCATGCCCTGTCTTCTCAGGCCATGATAACCTCTCTTTTACTTTGTTTCTGAATTTGCCTATTCTGGATACCTCTATAAGTGGAATCATACAATCTGCTTCCTTTTGTATTAAGCCTCTTTCACTTAGTGTACCATTCTCAAGATGCATTCATGTTGCAGCATGGATCAGAATTCCATTTCTTTTTAAGGCTGAATAATACCCCATTGTATGCAATACCACATTTTAATTATCCATTCATCTGCTGATGGGCATTTGGATTGTTTCCAAGTATTTCATATTTTTGCTGCACTGTACATTGTAAATTTAATAGAAAATTCTCATTATTGATGGCCTGTATCCAGACTGCTCTACTCATGATGTTCCTTGCCTTCCACATGTACACCACCTCTACAGGGAGAAACCTCTGAGACTTCTACTTTTATGCCTCATGTCCAATCCTCAGGTAGACATGTTTAGTTCTTCATAAAGAAGGCATTCAAAATTCAGCCACTTCTCATTGCTTCTTTTGCAACCTTCCTGGTATCAACCACAAGTATCTTTCACTTCGATGACTACAACAGATTTTTCATAATCTTTCTGCCCCTGCCTCTGTTCCTTGGAATCTTTTCTCAAGAGTACCAAGAGTGGCCATACATTATAGGCACATGTCACTGAGGGCATGATGTAGAAGGATATATTCTGTTCCTCAGATCCTCCCTTTTCTCTCTGCTTCCTGGATGCCATGGACTCTGCCATGTTCCTCTGACATCCTGTTTCTCCCATGGAGTCTGTTATCCATGGACTGAATCCATGAGCAAAAACAAACCTCTCCTTTTTTTTTTTTTTTAATAATTTTATTTAAAGAGGAAAAAAACAAAACAAAATAAAACAGAATAAAAGGTAGCAACCATACAGTATTCCAAGGAAAAAAGGAAAAGTACAACAATAAAACCTAAGAAATTATTACTTGACTAATTACATACTGACTTCTTGGAAATAGTTGTTCAAATTACAAAGTTAAAGCATGTAAAGTAGACATTCAAACAGTGAGACTGTTAACAGTTCTGCTCCACGATCTGACAAAAACA
>PVJX010035100.1:0-18428 GCA_004027295.1 Dolichotis patagonum | reverse complement strand
GAACATGTGGCCACTGACCCTGGGGCTGGACTGTAACTCAAATTTTGCTGAGCCTTGATCACAGTTCTGGTGACAAATGGGACAGATTCTACAAACTGCTGCACACAAATAATGCTTTTGGATAGCTTGCTGCACTCACTAGCAGAGCTAAAAGAACCATTTTTCTTCTGATCCTTCAGGACAAAAATGCATTAGACTCCCTACTTCTCTTCCACACAGTGACGTTTGTCCCCTTGGGAGTAAATGGCTTTGTGGAGCCTCTCTTGGTCATTACAACCTCTGACTTATGAAAGCTTAAGTGCAATTTAGAGAGTTTTACTCTCCTATAGCCTCAATATAGCATTATAGTTGCCAATAAATAACAAGTTAGATAGTAAAGGATAAAGTTACCTTCATTTTATTATTAATAATTTCAGAATATGTGGGTAGTTCTAGGTAAAAAAAAATTAAACTATCAAGGACTTTAAAACATTCATATATGATCTCTCATACACATAAACGAATATAATTTTGTAAACATATCATAAAATGTTCAAGGATGTACTATTAGGCAGGCTGGCTCCTGTGCCCATAATCTTAATTTTTATGCATTATAAAGGACAAAATTATTTAAAATTCATATTTAACATTTTATTTATCAAGTTTCCTATGCACTCTTGCAATTTATACAAATTGATATCCTACTAAATAGTTGCTACACTTTTTAAATAAAATACACTTTTTATTTATTCATTAAATTTGTGATTATGGAGGGATCTGTTTACATGACTTTATGTTTGGTGATGAAAATTTGAAATCTATACTAACGCCAACTAAATTTGTAAAAAAAAAATGAATGAATAACAGTTATGCCAAACATGAAAACGAGTTCAATGGTTCTAGTTAACAGGTAGGGAAGAACTTCATGTGTCCTATTGAGTAGTAGACTGAGTATGGATGACTGTAATTCAAAATGCTATAAGAAAAGAGCTTTAATGTTTTCTATAAAGAAATAAATATGTGCAGATATTTGCATGTTTATTCTGATTCACAGATTATACAATATATTTATACATAAAACATTATTTATTGACTCACTGATATGTACAATTTTATTTTTTATTATATGTTAAAATAATTTAATAGATACTAATGAAACAACCACATAAATGCATAATTAAATGACCTAAGGCTTATGTAAAAATTTCCAGATGTTTAAAAATCAGTATGTCTTATTAAAAATATTTATATATATTTTTTCTTTTTCTTATAAGCAAGGCATTAAACTTAGTTTACCCACTATTTACTAAATAGTATCCACAAGCAATAAAAAACACAATGAAAGAAAATTATTGCCTAAATTGTGGATAAGACTAAAGTAAATGATTATTATTATCACTGACACTTTGAAAAAATATGGTTCACAATATGATATCAGATATGATACATACATTCAGTTTCAGTTTCTCCATTTGTTTAATGTTTATTTTTAAAACTACAATAAACTATCTTTTATGTGGTATTATATTTAATTTTCTTGAATATTAGTACCACTAAATTATAAGATGAACAATGTAGCCTTCTTCAGGGTTTTTTTTTTGTAGAATAGATAACAGTTTATTTGTTTTTCAAATGTGCAATTATTTTTCAAAATATATGAAGATATATTTTAATCCTACTTAAAAATTAAGTAGTTATTTTTCTCTAAAATTTCTTAAATAAAATCAGAAGATAACAGACTTTAGACTTAGAGAGACAAAGGTCCGTTGACCACCATCAACAGCACCCATAACCAGAGTATGAGAATTTTTACACAAGTTCCAAGACCACTGTGTCATACACGAAGTGAAGGGGAATAGTTAATATCCTCATATGTAGATATTTAGGAGAAAAATCTTGACTTTAAATATTGTCTTTAAATAATAAATATTGCCTCTTGTTTTTGTTTTTTGCAAAAGGCTGACATACAAGTTAAATTATCATACAAATATGCTTGACACAATAACTTGAAGATTGTGCAGATTTCCACTCTCTCCTAAACTAGTACATAAATGTAAAGAGGCATGAGGAATTTCCCTGACAGTGTATAGCAGTATTTTAAAAATCATTCCTCCTATAATATGCCGAGATGTATAGGGTATCTATGTTACAAATCAAATATTTTGCACATATTTTCCAAATAAATGCTCTCTAGTGCCCATCTCTTTCTCAACATATTACTTTCTAATAACTAATATCTGAAGCAGTACAGTTATGATGATTGCTCTATTAAACTAAGAGAAAAGCATACGTGAACAACATTACTGAAGTGTACAATATGGTATTCTCTGTTTCAGGATAATTTTGTAATGTAACTGAATCCCGTCATTGAGTTCTAGTTTAATATGCCACTATAGATTCCAAAAGAACAGAGAATTTAAACTCAAGAGAAGTATGCAGAATGGAAAGACAATGGATTGTTACAGATTTGATCAAGAGTAGGTAAATAATGACTACTGCCAAAAACTTAGGCTAACAGGAATAATATAGATGGCATCTACATTAGGAGTGTGTACACTACTGTATGTCAACTGAGTTTTTGAAAACACATATGCCCAAATAGGTTTATTGAATAAAAATAAAATGAAAAAAATATGTAGTATAAATATGTAATTGTTAATGAACCCAATGACAGGTGATGAGATATTTGGTTACAGGTACCAGTACTAATTCACTGAGTCTCCTTACATGTATATGGAAAAAATAAAAATGGTAGATTGTAATACATGCCTATATTTTTCATACCTTATTTCTTTAAAATCCTTTCTGTTACTTGAAAATTTAAGTACTTGAAAATTGGGTCTAATTTCTATTCCTTTCCCAATTCTTGCTTTACCATGTGATTTCCTTTGACAAATGGTTATCAGAAATACATATGTGTGACAAAGTCCAACATCTATTCATGATAAAAATCATACAGAAAATTGAAACAGGTAATCTTTGTCTCAATATGATAAAGGTCTTCTATGAAAAAACAACAGCAATATAGTACTAAAAGACCCAAAACTGAAAACTTTTTCTCTAAAATCAGAAACACAAATTGATGTCCTCTATTTCCTACTCTTATTTAATGTAGTTCTGGAAACATTAGCCAGAACTATTAGACAAGAGAAAGAAATAGAGGAATAAAAATAAGAAAGGAGAAGTTAAATTATCATTGCTTTTAAATGACATGGTATTCTATCTGGAAAGCTCCACAAATGCCACTGAAAAAATCCTTGGTTTAATAATCAAATTCAGTAGCATACAGGGATACAATGCTAACATTCAAAAATCAGTAGCATTACTGTGCACAAATAAAAAACTTACTGAGAGAAAAATTAGGGAAATCATAGTTTCAAAATAGCATCCAAAAAATTAAACACTCAGGAATAAATTTAATGAGGAAAGTAAAAGAGATTTACAATGAAATCTGCAGTACTTTGAAAAAGGAGATCAAAGAAGATATCAGAAAATGGGAAAATATTCTTTGGTCTTGGATAGGAAAAACCAATATACTGACAATGCTCCCAACATTGTTATTTAGATTTAAGATAATGCTAATCAATATATCTATAGCCTATCTCACAGAATTAGAAAAAACTATCTTAAAATTCATTTGTAATCACAAGAGATTTAGAACAGCATAAGCAATTCTGTGTCAAAGGCATGGCATGGGACATCACAATCCTTAACTTCAAATTATATTACAAAGTTACAGTTATGAAAATAGCATAGGGCAGGGGATTTAGCACAGTGGCCTAAGTGTCTGCCTGGCAAGTGCAAAGTTATGAGTTCGATCCCCAGTACAAAAAAAAAAAAAGAAAGAAGGAAAGAAGAAAGAAAGAGAGAAGGAAAGAGAGAAAGAAAGAAAGAAAGAAAAGAAAGAAAGAGAAAGAAAAAGAAAGAGAAAAAGAAAGAGAAAAAAGAAAGAAAAAAGAAAAGAAAGGAAAAAAGAAAACAAAAGAACATGATTTTGGAAAAATAAAAGACCGAAGCTGCAATGGAACAGATTACTACATGCAAAAACAACTCCAAATACACTGAGTCACCTGGTTTTTTTCAAAGAGGCCAAACACCTTCACTGGAGGAAGGTGCCCCTTTAATAAATGATGCTAGAAAAACTGGCTTTTCACATGCTGAAGATTAAAACTATAGCTATATCTCTCATCACGCACTAAACTAAAATTAAAATAAAATGGATTAAACATCTAAGGGTTAAAACAGAAACACTATTTGAAATCTGCCAGAAGATAGAATAGTTAGATCTCTAGAAGACATAGGTTGAGCCAAAGACTTTATGAAAAAAACTCCAATTGAATAGACATAATACAAATAAACAACAAGTGAGATATCATCATATTAAAAAGATGTTTTTGCAGCAAAAGAAACTACCAACACAGTGAAGAGACATATCACAAAATGGAAAAAAATTTGCCAGTTGTTCTTCGGACAAAGGACAAATATATAGAATATATAAAGAATTCAAATTTCATACTTGCTGATTTAAAGACCCAATCCAGAAATAAGCATCTAAAATGAATAAACCCTTTTCAGATGTAGAAGTAGAAACATAAAATAATTACTTGAAAAAATGTTCAATATCACTGAATATTTGAGAAACAAAGTAAAAGAACACTGTAAGTCCATCTTATAGTAGAAAGAATGGCTATTATCAAGAAATCAACTAATAACGAATGCTGGTGGGGCTGTAGGGAAAGAAACTGTTCTAAGCTGTTTATGGGAATGCAGACTAATATGGAAATCAATGTGGATCTTCATGAAAAAACTAAAACTAGAGATTCCATTTGACCCAGGTATTCTACTTCTTGATATCTTCCAAAATTTAGTAGAAGCATCATAGCACAATGATATATTTACAACTACGTTACAGCAGGACAGTTTTTAAAAGCTGAATTTTGGAAGTAGCCTAACTGCCCATCAACCAATGAATGGATAAAGAAGTTAGCTTTTTTTTTTTTAATATATTGGAGTACCACTAAGGTACTACTCAGCCATACAAAAGAATAAACAAGACAACTCTAGATAAATGGATACACCTTGAGACCGTATTCCTAGGTGAAATAAATCAGACACACATGTTTAAATATCACATTGTTTTCTGCTGTGAGAAACCAAAAGCATAAGTAAGACCAAAAGTGTAACACAAATCATGAAATAGGAAGAAAATGTTCAAATGGGAGGGGCAATTGAGGAGGTATATAGGCAAATGGAAAGAAGAGAAAAGAGCAGAAAGCAAATAGAAGCAAAAATGGAATTAAAACTTTCATAAATAAGGAAGGGAAGTTGTTGGAGGGAAGAAAGGGGGATGGGAGGACAAAGAAGAATCAAGATATATCCTGTACAAATATCAGTCATCTCTGATAATGCACATTGATAGATGTGATCATTAAGTATATCTAAAATGTGCTAATAAAATTAATGTTTAAAAACACATGTGGGATTGAAACAATGCTCCTGAATGTTTATCCTACTAAATTTGTTCTTTGATTACCATTCTGTGGGTGTTGATCAGCCAGCCTGATCGAAGATGAGACAAGAGGAACAGGGCTGAATCATACCAGTCATCATGTTTTGCTACTTTAGACCATTAGATGCGACCTCATCTCAGTCTGAAAGTGAACAAATCCACAGGAGAGCAAAGCAAAAAAAGTTAATTACAATGGAAATAGAGAATCTGAATAGGTGAATGAATCTTTTGACTCCATTTTAATTTCAGTCTAAAATTTTGCACAGTCTTATGTATTCAGAGATGGTGCTTTTGCAAGGTGGTCAGTTCATAAGAGTGCTAAACTGAACTAGTCCTCTGATGCGTTTAGAGATAGTGTGTTGTTAATGTGTGAAGCCTAGTTGGAAATGGTCACTCACTGGACCATGACAGGAAGGGTCTTTTCCTGTCCCAGGCTCCTTTCTTTTCTGGTTTTCTTTATGCTATGTGATAAGAAGCTTTCCCCCCACCAGTTTTTCTGCAATGCTATTCCTGCCTTTGAGCTATCTCGCTGTGGACTGATCCCTCTGAAACTGTAAGCTAACTAAACTTTTTGTTCCTCAAATTAAAGGTCTCAGATACTTTATCTTAGTGAATGGAAGGTGATTATACATGCTCCTTGGAAAATATTTCCACCAAAGGACACAGCAGCTAGTGAATTGAAATATAATTTGAAATTATTAACCAATAGTTTTGCATTTCTCAATCCTCTGAATGCTTCAGGCCTAGGAGGAAGTTACAGTGCTTACTGAGGTGATTGACAGTGTGCATACAGAGGAAATTAGAGGCTTTATAAGGAATATATGGAAGAGTTTATCCATATAATAGTGTATCACTTAGAGCATCTCTTATTGTTGTCACACTTTGTGATTAAGGTCCATGAAAAACTACAGCAGTGCAAGCCAGCAAAGGATACTTCCTGCCAAGAACCTACAACATAAAATTGTGGGCTACGCTAACAGTTAAAGAACCGTGACCAGCAAAGGTATTTGATGAGACTGAAAGGATATTGATACTGAGAATAGAATTATACATACCAACTACATACATGTGATTACTTAAAAATAAGGGGCATGTTTATCATATGTATTTTTCTTACTTTATGAGTATGTTTTTGTATATTTTATCAAATTCTTTTTCTTTTTTCTAACTCTCTTACTTTATAATATATGCAGTACTGATATCATTGTATAGTCATTAAATATTGCTGATTTTACATCTCAATATTTAACTTTCAGGATAAAAAACGAAAAAAGTAACCTTCTCTCAAGAGTTTTAGTTCTTCTTCTAGGTAAAGGATTAGTATTTCGTCCTGTGGAATATGTTTTGTCACGTTAGGTAGAATTTCTTTATTAGTGTCAAGATGACAGATTAACTTGTGATGGTTCACTGCATTTGTCATTGTTGTTGAGTCAGACAGGTACCCGAACACTTGAACAAAGAATATTCTAGGTGAGTCTGTGAGGTGTTTCTGCAAGACAGTAACATTTAACTTTGCATAAACAGATTATCCTTTGTAATGTGGGTGGGTGGCAGCCAATCAGTTATAATGCTGTATAGAACAAAAAGATGTAAGTGGTTACCCTGACCTTTTCTTGATTTTAAACTCACAATGAAATTTGAAATAGTCTCTTTTTGGGCCTCAAAGCTGAGCATTTTTGAACTAAAACTTATTTCATTAGCTCCTCTAGTAGGTATTCATGTCTTTAGAAATGAGATGAAACAATGAATTAACTCTCTAGTTTTCTGCCTGAAGATCTTCTGTCTTTTTAGTCTCATAAACATGAAGCAGTGCTTGAATATAAATGTTTATGTGCAGATTTTTATAAATCTCCTATTGGTTCTGATTCTATGAAGAACTCTGATTAAAGAAATATACTTTATTTGCCAAAAGGTCTCATTTTGGACATATTGTTTGCAGATATATCTAGAAATATTTTAATATAGCTTCATTTTTTATGTCTTTAAATACTGTGATTCATAGGAACTTTTACTTAGAAAACATTAAAAATTTCACAAAAGTGACAAATGTAAAAGGAAATTTACTCACCACTATAGATAAAGGAACTTGTTGCTTGTCACTTATTTTTGGAAACTAAAATTAAACAAATAACACCAATAATTCAGCATTCTCCTCAGGTAGCATTTCCTTATCTTAATGTTGCTAGTTTGTTTCCAAGGTTCCTTTTTGATTTGTACACAGATTCATGCATATCTCAAAGTGACAAACCAACTTGGACTCTCAGCTCCTATAAAATGTGCTAGTAACAAATATCCCTTTTGTTTGTCCCTTATCACCATTAGTGACTTGAAATGATTCATAAAGTTATTTTTCATCATTGACCTTATAAGATTTATTTCAAGATTTGGACATAAGTCTTCCTTTTCCATATCAGAGTTTCCTCATAAAATTGTCAAGTATGATTGCATAACAAAACTCATTAAGCAATGAAATAAGCATGCATGATAAATCTGTAGTAAAACTTCATAAAACTACTCACAATTCACAATATTTTAATTTTGAACTATATATCCTGTATTTTTCAAAATTTACAACTGTAACCATAACTGGAAGTATGAAAAATAGAAAGAATAAGATGTGGTTTATGAAAAATTCAGGTGAAATTTCCATTAGAAAGAAATTTTTATGGAAATACATTTTGTCATATATCAAAACTTTGAAGTTGAACGCATACATATTTACATTATATTAATGAAAATAATTTTTGTTAGTGAATAGAATTGCTTCTTTTGCTTCTGACCCTACAGCAGATTTGTGCCTGATATTTTCTAAGCTGGGAACTGAACTCTGAATTCATCATTAAATGATAATTTGGAAAAAAAGAGTAAGGTCACATTGTTTTCTGTGTTTGCAATTTTCACAACAAGCATGCTTTGAGGACAATTATAACAGGTAAATTATTTCTTCAATTATTTGTGAAATATGAAGGCTTCTTCCTCCTCTTACAAATTTAGTACCATTTTAACTTGTGATAAGTTAAGTTTAAGAATAATTGCAGGCATTAGTTTTGCTTTCAAGTACAAATCTACTGGACACCACCATCCTAAATTCTCACTGATGTTCAAAATACCTGAATGATTTTGGGTGCATGTATGAGTATTCATTTTCTAATATAATTCTCTCTTGTCATTTCATTAGAGAGCACAGAGCATCTAAATAAATAATAAAGATACTCCACATTAAAAAATATGATAGTTAAAAATAGTTAGAAAAAACTATTTTCTAGCTTCTTTTTTCACTGTATTATGAATAATCATTTTGCATACTTTATTTTATTTCAAGGAGCAATGCCAACATTTTCACTTGCAATAGTCCATCTGCCTGGTAAAATTTGAAGTCTGAAACCTTACAATTCTGTGTATATGAGTTTATATTACAGCCTCTTTGCTCTCTGACAACACTGCTCACCCTCTAGAGACACTGACCTTTTTTAACAAAGAAAAATTCTTGCATTATTTTCATTAAAAATTGACTCTCATTGGAATTTCTTCAGTTGAAAAACACAAGTTTGCTACAACTAAAGAGATAAATAGTTTTAACCATAATACTACACTGCATGGCTTTTTCTTTTGTCAGAATAATTAAATCTGAAAAAAAAATCTTGACATAAATTTTCTGTTCTTTTTAATTACAATAAACACTTAACAGAATCAGTGAATTCCTTCAGGTTCCATGTAATCTCACTACAATATAATATTTCACAAAATAGTATCAGTCTTTCAATTAGAGTGAAACATGACAACTAAAACATCCGTATGCAAATAAAGTTACAAATCATTTATTAATTATATCTGAATCTCAAACATTTACTCTCAATAATAATTATATGTGTCTGTGTTTTTTGATTTTACATTGAGAGAATATATGTAATCATTCTGTAGAAAAATTAGGCGTATGGAGTTTTAGTTTTGAATCTCTCTATTCCTACCCTATAATTGGCTTAGCATAAACAGATTTGTGAAAAAGCAACATATTGCAACTAAATATGTGTATTAAACTACACTGGTATCCTTTATAACTCACATTAACTATTAATCTAAACATGTTACTATTCACCTATGTTCACATATTTTGTTCAATTTTAAAGAACTTATTTACATATGTTGGTTTTGATTTTAGCACACTACCGATATGTTTAATCATAGTTAATGTAATTGCAGTTAATTTAACTTTACCTAAAAAACTTTAGTCAACATATTTTCTTGATAAAATTATTATCAGATTTAGCACTGTCACAACCACTCACCGAACCTCTGTGACACCTTTTGAGATGTGCATATGCAGTTCAGTCCTCCACAAAGCCAGAAAATATTTTCAAGTAAAATTCTTGGATTGAGTAAAAACTAAAGAAAAAAAACAGACTGATGAAATAACTAAGAAGAAAATCCAGAAAGCAAGATTTCCATGGAGTATTTGAAAATTTCAGAGATATAATAACTTTGTACTTTGAATTTTTACCAAGTATCTGCTGATCCGGGACAAAATTGTTTAAATTGCTTATTTCAGGTATTTTCGTTAACCACAGTAGTTTTGTACAAGCTGACAAAACGCATCTGAATTTGGTACATATACTTATAACTGTATTCTAATACTTCCATCCCAGGTATAGTCTACATATTGCATATTAAAGATTTAGAATTAATATTTCAGGGAAACTTTTATTATATTCTCAAATATCTAGGAACACTGTAGTTCTTTCTTCCTTAACAATACTCCAAAGTAATATATTTATACAAACATTTACATCTTCCACTGAATTTGAATTTCCATGTGTATATGCATGAGAATAAGAATACATATTTTTAATTTATCTTGTATACCAAATATAAAAAAAATCCTAATGCAGTTTCTCAGTAATGATTTTTTTGAAAATAATAAATAAAAGCAAAAAAAAAAGAGATAGGCAAAAGCAAAAAATGTGAGAGGGTTGGAGAGAGAAGTATTTCAAGTATGGTAGACTAAAAATTTCCTCAGTTTAATACTTCATATAATACTGAAATTATAACATTAAAAATATTGAAATGTTTCAAAATAAGCTTTTTTAAGGACTGTGAAAATTAACCAAATTTTCCTGAAACTTCAGGGCCAATCATTTAAGAAAGAGGATGAATATCAGACCACCGAGGTTTTGTGTGCTTTACTTGCATTATTTCTTTCCTTTTTACCCATTTGTATGGTACTTTTGAAATTCAAGCTCACAGATCTAGTAATTTTAAATTCAGTACCCTGGCAGCTACTATAGGAAGCAGAACAAATTTGGAGTTTCTAGATAGTCCATACTGGAATCTCACTGATTTCAAGTTCTGTGTGGGTGCTTTGGGTGATACTTAAGCCATGTAGTTTTTTTGTTTGATATGAAAGTAACCAGAAAGAGAGGAATCTACAGTCATTTGTAAAGCTATGTATACACTAAATAAAACAAGGACATTATCTGGGCTAACTAATTGCAAGTATTTCAGCAACACTTGATTTGGGAGAATATTTGAAGATCATTCTGCATTGACATACTCTTCAGACTGTCAGTAACTTGACTTCAACACATCAAAATGCAGTAGTTTTATTTGGAGAGTACTTTCCCAAACAAATTATGATTTGAAAACTTTTAGTTTATGCGACTAAATATATAACACAAAGAGACCAAAAGAAGAATGATCATCAGTAGAAGACATTACTTGTAATGTGATTGAGAATATATTCTGAAAATTTGGCTAAGAAACATTAAAGATTTAGTATTAAAAATGACAAAATAATTTTATATTTGTGTTTACTTGAATAAAGTAAGTGGAGTCTTGTATGTCAAATATAAAAGATGGAATCAAGGAAGCTAAGTGATCTCCAACCTAACAAATGACTTGAGAAGAAAGTTTGATAGTTTGTTTTGTTTGTTTTTAATACAGTCTTGTAAAGAAAACCAGTGTTTTGGATAAGTTCAAAGTTAAGAATGAAATCTAAAAAGTCTACATATGTTTTGGCCAAAAAATTTACATATTCATTCTTATAAAAAT
This sequence comes from Dolichotis patagonum, assembly GCA_004027295.1. Taxonomy (NCBI): domain Eukaryota; kingdom Metazoa; phylum Chordata; class Mammalia; order Rodentia; family Caviidae; genus Dolichotis; species Dolichotis patagonum. The sequence continues at coordinate 6,895 of PVJX010035100.1, read as the reverse complement.
TAAAACAATTAAATGTTTGTCTTAGAAAATGAAAGAGTAAGTTTGGGAAATAGACAAAAACATAAACAGGAATAAAACGCTACTTCAGACAAAGAATGATTTGTGTGACAGTGAATTTCTCATCAATAAACATGCAAGAAAAAAAATCAACAGTATTTTCCAACCACGAGAAAACGGGACTGATGTATACTTTGAATAAGGTTGGACTTTGATTCCAAGAGTTTCCGTGTTGGAGAACTGGTTCTCTGTGTGATGATTTCACTAGTTGGAAGCTGGGAAACAGGTCAGTGCCAGGTGCATAGGTCAATCCACGGCAATCCCTTGGAAGGACTTGGAACCTCAGACCATCTGGATTCCAGTTTTCTTCTCTGATCTTTTCCTCAGTCACCTGTTCCACCACTGTCAACTACCATGTGACAGCCCCAAGATACATGATATAGCCCCAAGAGGGTCCATGCAAGAGTAGATGCAAGTTGATTGGGTTCTCAGTGTTCAAAACTTTGAGCTAAATTCTCCTCTTTTGCTTCTGAAAGTAGTACATCTTGGATATTTCATTAAGCATCAAGAAAAACTACCACACCAGTATGAGGATGCTAATCAGTAGAAACTTCAGGGAGGAACGAACAGTACCAGAAAACAAGTGCTGAATAAATTATCTGACTAGAGAGGGAGAGAGTTACAATGCAATCCATCAGTTATTTCATAAGTGGAATCAGAATGGATTGAGATAGAACAAGAGGACCTAAGTTCTGGTAATATTCTCTTGGTAAGTCAATTGTACACTGTTCATTATTATAATCGCAAACCTCATATATCATATTCGTAATTTTTGCTCACTGTGAAAACAGCAACATGAGCAAACCTGATAGAATTTATGGAAAATAATTTACTATTTGTATTTTGTATCATAACTTCAAAGATGAATTAAAACAAAATGAATTAAACAACTCTAATGTATCAAGAATTCATTTGTGTGGTAGAAGTTGAGCTTTTAGTGCAGACATCATTTCAGCTCTTTGCTGGCAGAAATGTTACCGTTTATGTGCATGTAACAGGTTTTGTAAAACAGAATAATAACACAACCAAAAAGTTACTGCTATTCTGCATCTGATATCCTCATTTATTCTGCTATCTGGCTAGTGTGGCTGTGCATCCAGTGATAGTAATCTTGGATTCTGTCTTTATCATCATTCTTGCAAACTTTTTACCCTGGAACCAATTTTGTGATCATTGCTCACTATTAAGATGGTTCTGTGCTACAATTTGTAATTGTTTTCAGATGAGATTGGTCTGACATTTAACTATCTTAAAGCAAATAGCCAAATGGTATTTGGTATACTCACAATCGTATGCAATTAACTCTAGTTTCAAAATTATTGTTGTTATTCCAAGAGAAATTCCTATATTCTGATGGTGCTGAAACTGTAGCAAGGATGTTATTTGTTTTTCTTTTAAGATAAAAGATGTTAATGTCTGACTTGTTTTTTCTAAACTAAAAACTCAGTATTCAGGTTTAATTGCAGTGTTGGCACTTTGTGATAAATAAGTGGGTTTTGGGTACTTATCTCTAAAATGTTTGCAATCCCTTCCATATTCATTGAGCAATTCCTCCTCTTCCTTCCCACCATCCCTCTCTCCTTTCTTCCTTCACTTCCTTTGTGGGCTCCTGGATATCACTAATCTTCCTGTTTCTCTGCAGATTTACTAAATTCTGGATATTTCACACACATATATGTGATTTTTTTCTACAGCTTTTTCAATGAGAATAATATTAAGACTCAACAACAATTTGGTATGTATCAGTACTTCATTTATAAACCAATGTAAGTTTTCATGGTATCTTTATACTACAACTTATTTATCCAGTTGTTTGTGTATGGATATTTAGGCTGATTTCACTTTTAGCTATAATCAATAGTGTTCTTACGATCATAGACATATATGTTAGTCTGAGTAGGTATTGATAAACCCTTTTGAAATCTGTATCATCCATTATCCACCTATCTAGGGAATTTGATGAAACACCTAAATTTTTCCATGGGTGGTCATAAAAATTTAGTCTTACCAGCAATGCATCTCTTACAAGTACTTCTCAACTTCTAGTTTCCCATGTCCTTATTGACATGAACTTTCTTGTCTTGTCTTTTTTCTTTCTATTCCAGTGTCTTTTTCTTTTCCTTTCTTTTCTTTTCTTTTCTTTTCTTTTCTTTTCTTGTGGTGGTGTTTATTCTGAGGGAGTGTTGCTTTGATTTCTTTTTTTTGCCAACAGCAATCCTAGTAGGGAAAAGTGGTACTTTCTTGAAGTTCTGATTGGCATTTCCATAGGGGTAATAATATTGGGAATCTTTCATTGTGCTTTTTGGTCATAAGTATAGGTTGTGTGGAAAAATGCTATTAAATTTTTTGGAGTATTTTTTAAAATTAGGATGTCTTTTGGTTGTATTATTTCTTTGTAGTGATGATTACCACATACTTATCATATATAAGAATTGTATATATTCTCTCTGTGATAGAGGTGGTTTCTTTTTCCTTAGATTGTACTACAGTTGTTAAATATGATAAAAAATAATCAATCTTTATTTTTTCTTTGTCTTGTCATGTTTTAGCAGCCTGAATCCCAAACAAAGAATTCTTCTACAGAAGTATTTTCCTTTGTTACTGACACACTAACAGCTCAATATATTGAAGATGCATTTATATTTTATTTTTAGTAATTTTACAGTAAAAAAACCTTACAAGCACATATTTTCCCATTTTCATATACAATGTGCAGAAACTTACACAACTATTTGAATTATCATGCTCATTAATTACTATGACTACTAAATAACATTCAGAAAAGCAAAATAATCTTTTATGTCTTACTTTGGATGTAAAAAGAAGTGTGTGTTTCTGAGAATTGCTCTAATGTATTTTCAGATAATAGTATTTAAATGAGTGAGATTCAAGCTAGAAGCTGTACAAATTAGCAGAAGTTTGTGACATAAAACAATCAGAATTAATTTGATGTTTCTGACAGATTTCACTATTGGAGGTGAGGAAGTTTATTTGTACATACTAACTTACAATTTTCTCAAACTGCAATTGACATTTTGAAATTACATTATCTGATCTAGTTATTTTAAAGAGTATTATTTCAGAATGAAGCAACACTTTGAAGAGTTACATTTGGCTCTTAGTAATTACCACAAATTAAATATGTTGAATTTTTATTGTCATTTGATTAAACTTGGATATTCAAATAGTATCATGTAAAAAAATGGTGTTAAAATACAAAGAAGTAAAACTAATTTTAAATTTTCTGTTTAAGATTCGTTGATACAAAAAAAAGTACTACCGTGCTGTCATTACTATAAACTATAAAAAAATCAGCTCACTCCCACATTAGTTGCTAGTTATGATGTACAGAAGCACCTCATACCATTGCGCAGGTGGTGAAAGGAATACTGGTATCGTAGCACGTCAGTGTGGCTCCATAATCTTGCATCCTTATTGCTGAAAACTTCCCGAAAATCTGATGTTGTTAGATTGATACCTTTTTACTCCAGCTATTAACTTCAATGGCTATTTGATCTCTTTTCAAAAAGAAAAACAGGAAATAAAGTATAACTTTTAAATCTCCTTACATTTTGAAATTTAACACAGTAATTGAAAGAGATGCCAATAAAATGAAATGGATTTAGAAGATGAGATACTTTCCTTAGCAATCACAGCACCACCAATATCTCATGATCATTATAACCAGAATAAGCCTCTGAGTCAGTTCATTTGCTCCAAAGCATTAGAAGTTTTTAATAAAAACACTGACTGCATGACTCCTGAAATATCTCCTTTTTTTCTGCAATTAAAGATTCAATTCATATATTATCACAGTAACATTTGTATTTATTCCCCTTTGTCATATCATTTAATATTTTATTCTTCATTGAAAACTTTATTTTTTTATAGGGCCATAGAAAATGTCTTGGGAAAATAAATATATTTTAGTACATTTGACTTTATTTCACTTAAGGAATGTATTGTAATGAATGTGATTTTAAAAACTAGACAATGAAGAAAACATTTTTTGAAAGCTTACTAGGAAGAAATGTTCTCAATGAACTAAAGAAGCAGAGAATGGTCTATATCACAGCAGAATTCTGTGACAATTTTCAAATATCTGTGTAATCTATCCAGAACTACACGTAAAAGAACATTGCTTGTCTTGGTGTCATTTTCCAATTGACTTTTTTTTGGCAAAGAGAGAATGCAAATAAAAGCTGCCTACTTTTAAAAAAATGGTGCCTTTTAATTAGCGCTCCAAATATGTCCATGGCCTGACTTATAGAACTGTTGAAAAATGAGACATAAATGAATGAGGAGCACAAAGATAAAACATATGCAACATTTACAGGGTAGTAGACCAACAGTGCCAACCGTGTCTTCCAAAATGAGTCCTAGGAATAAAAATGATTATCTGGTAGAATAATGATATGTTATTACATTGTGTCATATGAAATGCATAGTCTAAAATAATATTCAGAATACATCATCATGTAATTACTATTCATTAATTTACATTGATTGCATTTATCTTTCAAACATAACTTCCGTTTATCAGAGTTTACATTTTTCTACAGTCTTATATCTTCCATGCAAGATGTGAGTATAGAGCCATAGAGTGTGAATATCTCCAATTGTCTAGCTTTGAAATTTATGTCTTACATTGCTTACTTGTGATCCGCTTTGCTCTGTTTTCTTGTGTTTAATTTTATCCTATTGATAAATTGAATGTGTATTTGAGTGGGTAAGATGGATGACCATATTGCTGTTTTTTGTCAGATCGTGGAGCAGAACTGTTAACAGTCTCACTGTTTGAATGTCTACTTTACATGTTTTAACTTTGTAATCTGAACAACTATTTCCAAGAAGCCAGTATGTAATTAGTCAAGTAATAATTTCTCAGATTTTATTGTTGTACTTTTCCTTTTTTCCTTGGAATACTGTATTGTTGCTACCCTTTATTCTGTTTTATTTTGTTTTGCTTTTTTCTCTTTAAATAAAATTATTATAAAAATGTAGAAATGATGAATTTTAAGTATAAACTATAGAGGCTACCTATAAATGATATTTGATTTAGAAATAATTATAAAATACTAATACTCATAGTTTATTCAACTATATTAAATGTATCTATACTCAGTGTTATGCAAAAGGTACTTGAAGAATAAGAAATGAATATAAAATATTCATTCTGTCAAAGGTAAAATTTTGCAACTATTCTCCAATTTGTCATATTGCTTGGTGTTACATTTTCCCTTATGCCTTACTATCAAGGAAGTAGGTGATTATATTTTTCACTAAAGAAAATAAAAATATTTTGAAAAACTTCCACTGAGAAGATTTAAGACTAACAAATATGCTTTAGAAGAAACAATAAAAAAGTAAGTACTACTTGATTGAAATATGTGACTGCAAAAAAAGAAGAATATGCATCAAAAATCCATGAGTGATGACTACCTAAGTGACAATTAATCACCAACCTTTCTCTATAAATTTTGATGTGCTATGCATAGTCTTTAAAAGTTTCCATAGTGCTTGTAATGGTTTACAGGTCCACAAACCATGTAGAAGGCTTCCATTTTCCAAGCATCTTCAGTGGCATTTTTTTATTATTTGAATTTGATAATGGACATTCTTTTTGGAGTACGATAGAATCTCAGTGTTGTTTAAATTTTCATTTGTATAATTTCCAGAGATATTTTTTCATGTATTTCATGTCCATTGGCATTTTTTTGAGAAATGTCTGCTCACCTCAATCATATATTTTTGATAAGGCTTTTATTTTGGTGGAATCTATTTTTTTTAGTTCTTTATATTAGATACTATTCCTATGTTTTAGGAAAAGCTGGCAATTTTTCTCATTCTTTAGATTGTCTCTTCGATCTTTTGGTTGTGCAGAAGATTTTTAATTTTATATGGTCCCATTCATTGATTCTGAGTACTGTTTCTTGAAAGTTTTTGACTGTGTTAATGACTTCATGAGCTTTACCTATTTTGATTTTCAGTTAATTATTTCCATTTTAACAGTAAGATTTCGATCATCTTTTACTTTAGTACATGGAGATACATATGGACATGTACTTTTCTGCACGTATATATTGAACTATTTTAGCACCATTTATGAAGGAAGCTGCGTTTTCTGCCATGTATGTTTTTGGCTGCTTTACAAAAAATCAAATAGCTGACTGTGCCAGAAGTTGTGTCTACTTCCTCTCCTCTGTTCCCCTAACATCCGTTTGGCTGCTTTTGTCCCTCCACCATGATATTTTTTTTATCACTATTGCTTTGTATTACAATTTGAAATTGGTGATTGTGATGCCTTTTGCTTTGCTTTTGTTCTCAGGATTTCTTTTAATATTCTGAACCTTTTTAATAAAAATTTTACAATAGTTTTCCTCAGATCTATGAAGAATGCTCATGTGGGTATTTTGATTGGTATTACATTAAATCTGTCCATCAGTTCTGGAAGTATAGTCATTTGGGCTATAACAGTCCTCTCTATCCAGCAGTATGGGGTATATTTACATTTTTTGATGTACTCTTTGACTTCCTTTCTTTACAGTGATATAGTTTGTATCATGGAGGTAGCCGTTGTTGATTTCCTATTGTCTTGTTTGAAGTCCTGTATCACTTTCCTTTTTCATTTGGTTTTATTTTATTTGGTGTTGTTTGATTAGATTATGTCTGATGGTATGGGCAGTGACTTTGAAGATAGCAAGAGTCAATATCGTAGCCACTGTTGCTTTCCTATTACTTTGTCTTGACCTCCTATTTCACTTTCACAGTCTTGTTTCGATTGACTTTAAGTTGTTTTATTTGGTTTGGTTTTATTTTCTTCAAAATAAAAAATAGC
>PVJX010035099.1:0-18448 GCA_004027295.1 Dolichotis patagonum | reverse complement strand
TAACTAACTGTAGCATGTATAAGTATAATAATATGAATGCCATATAAAAATATACAGTAATGTAATCAAGCTTCAAAAATGTAAGTGAATTGTGCTCTATTGAGGACTGCAGAGGTATATTGACAGACAGAAGACATGGGGGTAATTAGTTATTTCTGTGGTTACATAATTTTCGTAAAACTACGTCCATGACTTAAGTCTGAATTGGTAACTTGATTTGTACTGTAATTGTTTGGCAAAAACTTCCAAACAATTTGCCTTCTCTGACTTCCAAGTGGGTTTTTATCATTTGAGGATAACTTAGAGTTTTAAGAAATACAGTTCTTTGTATAGGAAGTTACTAGTAACAGTGATTGAATGATGATAGAAGAAAAATGCAAGAGTAAATCATTAATGTGCACCTTTAGTTAACTACTAATTGTGAGTATCTAAATGAACTATGTAATTATTTTATTTTAACTCCTCCACTGTATTGATTTTAGCATGTATACTTTGTTCTACTTTATAGAAGGTTTCATGTATGCACAATTTATATATTTTATATATGATGCAGGGATATACATAAACATTCACACAGAATTAATTTTATACTTAGAATAATATGTTTATAAACTTTTGTACTGCTTTAAAATTATAATTTTAATATCTTGTATATCTGTTTAGTTTTTCTTTTTTCTGTAAATTTATTTTAAATAAATCTTTATTTTAAGTAAAGATTTCAGAGTTTAATCCTTGTATTTGCACTCTCTCTGAGCTTAGTAAGGTTTGAAAAAATTGCAAATACTCCCAACCTCCTTAACTCTTCATTTTAAAGTTTATGTAAGTTTTACATATATTTCATGATGTTACTGTATAAATCAAAGTAATAAAATGATCATAATTAGTCATAATTATTTGTATATTTGTTAATGCTAAGCTAGTAATATCATAATGCAAGAAAGTCTCAGAATAATTTCCAGGTACCTTGATTTTCTAATTGTTTATACTATATTATTTAGTATTATTTCATTCAAATAAACTATACTAGTGATTGAACTATATTTATTTTATATTAGACTTCACAACTTTAATACTTAACCACCTGCTTCCAAAATAACAATTTATCACTTATAATTTCTTGCCCATTTTTCCCTTCTGCTGGTTCCTGCTGCCACTCTGCATTCTTGAGTAATGTTAACTACATACTATGGTTGGCAATTCTTTCCTTCTGCACAGGAACCTGAACTATTTTTTGCCCAGTCAACTGTAGCAGCTGGGTTAATATCTATTCATGGAGGTTACCTGTAAGTCTCATATTTTCTTTTGTATCTTTAAATTTATTTCCACCTGATGTAAATTATTTATTTAGAGATGACATTTGTTTATGTGTGTGCAAACTCCTCTGCATTTGACTGTAAAGAGATCATGGATTTGAAGGACTATTTCAGTGAAGAAATTTGAAAATGTTGCTGTGCCTCTGTAGCTATCACTGTGGTTTTCCAGGCTTGTTCAACCACAGTAGTGAAGTGTAGACTGTAAAACCCTATTAAGGATAACACAAAAGGGTCAAGAGTAGAACTAGGTAGAACAGGATGGTTTAAGGCAGTTTATCATCCTGTATCTCATGGATGCCTTGCAGAGAAGCATTAGGTTCTCCAAGGTTCATAGAGGTATTGGTCTGTCTTTTTATTTTCCAGTGGTGTACCACAATTCCATGGCATAAGGCAGCAGTGACACATGTAGGCTTCCAGCACCTTGATAGATAATGGAGAAGACAGAATCACAATGTGTGGACCTTTGCCTTTAGACTCAAGGGAAGGAGAAAGGCAGGGCCTAGATTTCGTCAGCACGGTTTCTGAGGTTAGAAAGCCAGGCTTGCTCTCTTTTAGTTTGCCTAAAACAATTGTTGGGCAGTCCATTGAAACTTGACAAGGGCAGTAATGTCCCCAAATTGAGTAACACTTTCTCAGTGAATTAGTAGTTGGGTAATGTTCACCCATATGGTACTTCAAAAGTATTTAATCCTATTGTCTGGGCTGAGTGTCTTATTTGTATTAGGGATAAGGGAATGAAGGTGGGCCAATTCAATGAAGAGGAATTGAGTTTTTCTGGTGAACTTTCTGGACTGTCCTTCTAATGTTTTATTTATCTTTTCAACTATACCTGATGATTGGGGTTTTGAGGAACAAGGAAGGTGATATTGAATTCCTAGAGCCTGAACGATTCCCTATGTAGCAGCAGCTTTAAAGGAGGGGACACTAGGTGCTGGAGAATTCTAAGGGTTCCAAAATTGGTAATGATTTCTGAGATTGTTTTTATCACCTCTCACACCTTTTTCTTTCTGCAAGTAAAAATGTCCACCCAATTAGTGAAGGTATCTTCCTGGAGTAACTGGTTCACCTTAATTTTGGGCATGTGGGTGAAATCTATTTGTTAGTTCTCCTGTGATTACTACCCATTGTAACAGAGGAGATTTTGGCATGGCAAAGGGACCTGGGAAGTAGGTTTGATCTGTTAATTACAAGATCCAAACACGTATGTGCAAAACAGCTCCCAAAGCCCTGGGACATGGACTTCTCATGAGAATTTGGGCAGGTTTTCAATAAGACGGCCTAGACCTGATGTCAATTTGGGATGTGGGATTTCCACACTGCCTCTCAGACCCTAAATATAGCAGTTCGTATGGATTTCCTCTATATTTGGAAAGCATAAAAGGACAGAGATCTCAAAAAGAGCTTGCTATTGTGATTTTCCTCATGGTAGCTTACCCAGCTTGATTTTCTCCTTTTACTTGACCCAAGCATGATTTGCAAAGCCAGCTTCTCCTTCACTCTGCCCTTTTAGTTTCTCTGGTTTTTGCTCATTTCTTTCAAATCTTTGAGATGAGAAGAACCTGGAGTCCACCCTCAGCAGGAGAGCCGCACAGCCCACAGCCAGATTAACATTTAATTGCCCAGCTGCATTTAGAAAGAGCAACCTGATAACATTTTGCTGTAGCCAGAAGATTCTGATAACAACTCCACTGGCTGCTGGGACTTCAGTTCTTTTATTGGGAGTTTTTTCTTTTTCTTGACACATCTCTCAGACTCATACAATCTGTTGAGCAGGATGAAGGAGCCCCTTTCCCTACATGATTTCTGAGTCATTTTTTCTTCTTTTGCAAAGCAGGAAGTTTGGTGAAGAAGTTTAATGATTTTCCATTGGCTCACTGAGAGCCTAGAGAGGAGGAGCTGGAATCCCTGTGATAGAGTCTGTTCTTTCCTTGCTCCCATAGACTTAGACATGACAACTCTCAGGTTTTCCCAAAATAGGTGTCCCGAGTTAGCACTAGGGGAAATGACTCCAGAGTTGCTGTTGTAGCCACAGAGTCAGCCCTGATCACAAGTTACAATCCCATCCTTTTTTTTCTTGTTCTTTCTTTGGTTTTTTGCAATATGTAGCATTCATGTCTGATGGGAGATAGACGGAGGATAGGAGGCAATCTATTTTCCTGTGATATTGAATAGAAATCCTTTGCTAACAAAAACTTTCTTTCCATATAGCAGCCTGTAGCATATGAGCCTGTAGCACTAAGAAAGCATGTTTTATATTTCAGTATAAATATTAGCCCACTGATCTATTATAGACAGCTCAGATAGCCAAAAATTAATACACAGCCAGAAAGGAACTGAGCTGTCAAGGAAGTCAATGAAAGGAAGAAACAACAAAATTGCAACTGCAGGCATATTTCAGGGAGATAACCCCCCCGATTATAATCACAGTGGACAAGTTTACATACTTCCCAAGGGGATGAATGGAAATTTAAGATTATACTGTAATTGGTGCCATCTACTCCATTAAGCCCAAAGATGCACCAGACACACAAGCAGGTCACCAACACCACCGACATTCATCCTTCCCCAAATTGTTCCTGCTATCAAAGCCACAGGTGAGCAAACCTTTCAGGAATCCTCCTGTCTCACAGGAGCTATTCCTGCTCCCCACTAACCTTAACCTACTCTAAACCTCCTTTGGCCTTTGGAGCTCCACTTTCAGGGGACACAAGCTCAGCACATCTGACATGTAGCAGGTTGGGAGTTACAGCCCTCCTTTATCACAACTTCACTGAGGTCTAGTGCTGTGTTATAGGCTATAAACTCTGCCAACTGGGTGCGAGTTCTAGCAGTCAGAAGAATGTGTTCAAGTAGGGTCCCTAAAGTCACAACGGCACATGTGACCTCTCATCCCTCATTTTCTACATGTGATTTTGCATCACAGAACAGAATCATATCAGAGTTAACTGTGTAGGTATTTTGAGATGTCCTTGAGCTGTGTAGGTGTGGAGGGTTATTTTTTTGACAGTCATGTCCAAGGCTTCATTTCTTTCTTGGAGAAAAGTGTCAGGATTTAAAGATAAATGAGTCTTTAGTTGGATAGCTATTCCTTCCAAAAGGAATGCTTGATATTTAAGAAATTGTTAATTAGAAATTCATAGCCTCCATTTAGAGGAGAAGAGTCTGATCACATTATGAAGAGTAAAACAGTAAGGTACTGCCCTAAGGTTAGTATTAAGATTTCTGGAACCAGAAGAGCCATTGATGCTGCTGCCTGAACAGAAGCTGGCCAGCCAACAGCTATTATGTCCAGGTCTTGGCTCACGTTTCTTATTGGCTATTGTGCAGGTCCTCAGTCCCAGGACCACTTCATTTCTCTCAGAGATGAGTGAAAACGCTGTCCTACAGGGAGACATTTGAGGTTTTCAAAAGTCTGCTGAGAGTTTAATTTCCAAATTAAAATATGAGTATTAGACTTTTTAGTTTCTTAGATTAACTGATAAAGGCAGTCATGTTATTGCACCATAGGCTGGAATACAAAAACAACTAACGCCAGTGCTGTCCTAAAGTCCCCTATGTTGTTTGAGTACCGTACATTGTTTCCTCAGGGAAAGAAAGAATCAGTTGGTTTAATGTACTCTTTTTCTGGCTTTCAAGTTCTCTTGAGAAGGACTAGAGCAAGGTGTTTTACAAAGAGGCTACAGAGCTGTGCTTAGATTGTGAGACAGTATTGTCCTCTTGGCTGCACAGTTTAATAGGCCTTGGGTACTTTGCTAGAGAATTCTTCAAAGGAGCACATTAAATGGTGGGATCCATTTACCACAGGACTTTAGTCTGGGGACAAAGTGGGACAAATCTTGAAAGAGGATCTGCCCAAATGAGATCGGAGGGTAGGGTGTGGCGAAAGCTGGCTGGGAAGTGGACATAGCCTGTTAGTAACAAGTTAGTGACATAACAGTTCACAAAGCCTTGAGCACGAGCTCCTCCCAGTAACTCAAGCACGTTTCCAATAGGGCGGCCTAGACCTGCGATCAGCCTAAGGCCTGGGGTCTCAGGGCTACCTCTCAGGGTCCTATGTAGGAGTTTTTATGGATTTCTTCAAGATTTAGACACCATTATAGGACTCACTAATGCCACGAAGGCTTTGCTATCATGACATGTTTTGGTAGCCCTAGCCCGTGCTGTAGTTCCCAGATGCAATGTGTGCTTTTACATCTGCTTTCACCATCTTTTTCAATTTACTCCGTTCAAACTCAATCTACAGAGCCAGTTTTTCTCCCACTCTTCAGCTTTGCTTCCATAAATAAACTTTGCCACTGTTTTGTTTGTTTGTTTGTTTGTTTTGTTCAATTCTTCACTTGAGGAAAGAAGAACCTGGAATCCTACTCCAGAGAAAGTGAGCAATCAAAAACCTGGTCATGTTTAAATGGCAAGCTACTTTTTAGAGACAATACACCCAGTAGCCCAGATAATTGAAACCTTTGGGGACAGAATTCAGGCTAACTGTGCAGCCTGACCAGATGGATTTTCAAATGCAAAAAGAAACCATAAATCTGGGTGGGAGGTATGCAGAAAAACACATTTGTTAAATCTAAAATGATAAACTATCCCATATCTTTATAAATCTGTGATTTGCACACTGTAGGATGTAAAGATGGGAACACCCTAACTGCTGGTTGAAGATCTTGAACTTCACTATTCCTTATGTTTTTCAGCACCTAAAATAGGAGTCTTCTAAAGGCTATTACAACATTTGAGGATCTCTGAGCCTTTAAATTGTGCATTACATTCCATGATCCTGTCTTTTTACTTTTCTCTGATTGCTGGGAAGAAACACTTGACATCCAAAATTAAGGAAGGCTAGGTTTATTTAGCTGTTTCTGGAGGTTTCAGTCCATAATCTGCTGTCTCCAAGTCAGGGTGGCATGGCACAGGGGCATCATTTTAAGGCAGGAGCCAGCCAAATCAGCCAGAGCAAAAGTGGAGAGAACAAGCATCTTCTCCTTCCTTATACTATAAGCAGGCTCCCTCGACTCCCTATCTGGGTGGGTGTGGCACCCACAGCACCTCTCTTCTCTTGCACATGTGCAGGATATTTACAAAGGAAGGATTCTGGCTCTCTGCTAAGTCTCCTAGTTAAATTTTGAAGCTTCTCAAGTTGACACAGTGTATCAACCATAGCAATCACTTTTAAATCTTCAATTTCAATAATTACTTTTCTTTTCTTGTTTCTTTTTCATGTTTTTTTTGTATGTGAGGAAACAAGGAGGGTCTTTTGTATGAAATATGCTGCCATCTCCACTGTCCATCCTATTTTTCCTGTTTTTTTGCTGAACAGCTCAGGTTTGTGGATTAGTGTCTGTCTCCACTAGGGGAAGTCAGAGGGCTGATTTTGGATCCATGTCAATGATGGTATTTAGATGAGATAAAATATCTCATCCTCCCATTGGGTTTGAGATTTCTGGCATAATTAGGAAACAATGAGTGAAGGGAAGCGTGGCATCTGCAGCTAAGGGTGTGTGAAGAATGTCTGGTTTTCCTTTTGTGCCTCTGGTGTTCATACTGAGTAAGGAGGGCAGGCCAGGATTAGAGGGCAAAACAGGTTGAGGCTCCACTGTCAAGAACGAGACCTGTATTAGCATGACCGGAGGCTTCTGGGCAAAGATTTACTCCATTTTCTTTCTGTCTTCTTCATGGTCCTCCTTTTAATCCTCCTTTGAAATGTCATGTAGGTGGTTATGGTATTATGTTGGCAAAAATTTGAAATTGGGCGATGAACAGGAATTTAAATGATGCATAAATATCACTCAAAATGTGAACTATTTTAAGAATAAGCTATTATCTGTGCATCAGGCATTCTAGAGGGAAAAAGTTTCCTTATTTTCTTACCTAGAATTGTTTTGGTCAAAGTGAAATAACATAAAAAGCAAGGGAATATGGCTCTTGATAATTAGATTCTTGTCACTAGCAGTCTTTATTTCATAAATGCAAACACTAATAATAAGGTGTTGATAGGTAAAATGATTGCTTCTAATACATAGTTTAGCATACAGCTTAGAAAAATGTGTCACATCATTGCTCGGCATCTGAAAAATTCAGATAGACAAGTTCCAGGACAAAACAGAGGTTCAACTGCAGTTTATGGAAAATACAGAAGTGTACATTTCTCCATCTACAGTTTCTTCTCCAGAATAGTCAGAATGAAAATTATCTGTTTAATGAAGTTTATCTAGAGGCACATTTACATTTCCTAATCTTAATTTGGCTTGTAATAGAATTTTAAAATACTACATTTATGATAAATTTTCAAAATGATGATTTCATTATACAAATTCAAAGCAAGGATAAAAAATAAAGAAGTTTATAATAAAAAATAAAGAAGTTCGTATGCAACATTTGATAAATGAATTTCATACAACTGAGAAATACACTTTTAAACATTCAAATGTATAAATGCTGCATAGTTTTCAAATATATTATTAATTTTTCATATAATTTTGTTTTTAATAAAAAACTTCTCCATATTATTATATCTTCATTTTACTTTATCTCTTCAAGGAATAAAAATATGTAGATATATCTGTGATGGTTCTAGTCATACTACATTTAGACATATTTTGTTACAAATTGCAATATTTAAGTCACCTAGAAAAGTGATTAAAATGTGCTTAATTCTCACTTATGTGAAGTAGAAAAATATTCTCTTCTGTTACTTAGGTAATAATATACATACTTTTAGAGTAGCAAAGAATATTACCCATATGGTTACCATAGAGAAAAATAATAAATGCAATAGTTGCCTCATTTATTTATCGCCATAGCCCTAAAATTTAGTTTGATTCACTATATCTATAGTTAAGTGTAATGGAATTAATATTCATCTTTATATATTTCTGTTTATGTGGACATATAAATAAAATGGTACTTTAATTTTATGTGTTTATCCATAAAAACCAACGCATAAAGTAAGTCAGTATCTACTTTGTAAATTCATGTTAGCAAAGACTTTATGGAATTTTATCAATATATGAAAATATCTTGATAGGAAAAATTTGACAAACAAGCAGAATAATCAACCACTGAATAGTAAAGGTTTTTAATATAGTTATCTGAAATGAAGTAATTGAACATCAGGAGATGTCCAATCTTACTATCAGATGACACTGACAAGTCAGTAAACAATGATTTTAAGTGACTTTAAATTAGTCAAACCACTTTGGCTAAAACTTGAACATAATGTTTGGAGAAAATGTTTTAATAGCAGTTGATAATCATACATTTGTTTACTTTCTCTTGTATGTGAATATAATTTAAGTCATAAACATTCTATAAAGCAAAAAAATAAACATTTATATTTCCAAATGTATTACCTTGTACAAATATCATACATGTTAATAATAACATAGTTTACAAAGCAGTTCATCTATAAAGTGAATGATTTTATTAAAATTGACAAGATTATATATATGTAATCTTGACTGTGAGATGATATACAGAGAAAACTAGAGTATATACATCATGGGGACAGCATGCATATATATATATATATACTTTATATTTATATTTATATTTATATTTATTTTGGCTATCTGAAAGATATAATGTTGAGTAAAAATGGTAAAAGTTATTGTGGAGTTTCTACTTATGCAAAGACTGTACAAAATTCCACATATTTTAAATGAAATACCCATAATCAATGAAAATAGGGTAATAATTTTTTAAACTCTGGAAATATTCCAAACACTTAGATAAATATCCTAAAAAGAAATAAAGAAATATATATATATATATATATATATATATATATATTTCCAAAACATTTAAATCTCAGCAATTGAATAATTGAATAATTATTCAACCATCCACAATCCAAGTTTCAGAGTCTAAATTCCTGGCAAATGTATTTGTGAGAGAGGGCTACCCTTCGTCTACAGTCACTGGCTTCTTGGAGACTATACACAAACATCATAGGCAGAGATTGAGTCATTAATTTCTTTTTACCCATGGCTGACTGTGTTAGTGTCCAGTGAGATGTAAATCATCAGAAGTGAATTATCAGCTCAAACCAGCTAGGAAGGTTCTAAAAAAACTATAGATAATTACAAATATTTTCATTGATATGGAGAAACTGGAGTGTTCATTCACTTCTGGCGGAATGATGAAATAGTATAGTAGCTTTGGGAAAGTATCTGACAATTTCTGCAAGGGTGTGAATCCATGATGCAACAATTCCATCCTTGGCATACGTTCAAGATAAATTAATGTATGCAACTACATGAGATTTCTACTTTGAAAGTTCACAGCAGCTTTACTCATAATAGCCAGAGTGTAAATATCCTTCAACTGATGAAAGAATTTTAACGTTTCCGATATTTTGAAAATGAATATTATTCAGCAGTAAAAAAGAATAGTAATGATACATCATGCAATTAAACTAAACCTTGCAAAGCCAAAGGAATCTAGACATAAACACCATGTGTTATGTGATTCCATTTCTATGAAACATCTTTGCTGGGCAGGACAGACTGAAAGAACATTACTGGCTACCAGAGAAGGAAAGGAGGGTAGAGTAATAATCGTGAGAAGGCAAATGTGTTTTATTTCTTTGTTCTTTTGTTAGTTTTATTGTTTTGTTTTTTGTGAAGGAATGAAACGGTTTAAAATTGATTTGGCAATACTTCTGAATTTTTTTAATTCACTAGTACACTCTAGGTGAGTTGTATGGTATGTAAATTTTATTTGAATAATATTACTTGTAGATAGGTGAATCTTCTTACAAAGGTCACTGCTGGCCCCACAGTCTATACTCTAGTTGTCTCTATAATATCATCTCACACTTATACTGGAGCTCACTATTTTACAGAGACGCTGTCCTCTGTTTATCTTGTCACACCTCCTGTACTCCAGTTCTTGTATAGAATGTCTCATCTTCCTGAAATCCTCCTCCTATATGTATTTCCATTAGGCCTAATGTCACCTTCTGATGATTATCTTCCTCATAAATCTGTGATTCACACCTGTCTATGTCAATCCTAGGGGCTTTGCATGGGAAATATTACAATGAATCAACAGCTGTGATCTTATTTAAAAGCTTTTGGGCCACAAAAGACAAACCACAAATAAAGAGACAACCCACAGCCTGGGAAAAATTCTATGCAGCTGTTCCTCAGAAAAAGGATTACTAGCCTGCCACCCCTGGTAAGTGGCTGTGGTCTGGCAAGCCGCAGCCACCCCAGGGCAAGAAGCAAGAAGCAACAGCGTTTCCTGAGATCTGCGCCATGTTGGAACTTAGACCGCTGAGCAAACCAGCAACCAGCCTACCTCCTACCGGGGTGTGGGCTGAGAATGAAACATACCATCCCCCCTACAACCCCCCATTAGCAAGTGGGATCCAGAGATCTGGGCATCTCTTGGGAGGTTGAACGTAGGTAATGCAGCGAGTTGGGGGAATTTCCTTGTACTCTTTGAAGGCAGATACTTTTATTGCCATTTTGCTTTCTCCTGATTAATGGTATTGGTGTTTTCAATATTCTGTTTTGATAAGTTCTATAATATTGTGTATTTCTTTGATTTTGCTATACCTGATTGAAAGAACAACTATTGTGAAGATAACGAGATATACAATGGTGCCTATTACTGTTGTCCTGGTGACCTTCTGTGATGTTCTCTACCAATTTCACTACACTGTCTCAATTGGCTTTATTCCATCCTGTTTTGTTGTATAATACTACCTCCAAGTTACTAAATAATTAAGTAGAAAAAAATAGAACATGAAAAAATAGGGTAACAAAGTACCTCCAAAAACTCCCAACTCCATCAAAGCTGATCCATGGGGCGTGGATGAGGAGAAACTCAAAAACAAAACAACAAAATTATATAAGGTGATTCAAAAGGAAATAATAGCAACAAAACAGATCAGTAAAGTACTGAGCAAGCTGAAACATGACATAACTAAACAGATAATGGACTTAAAAAGCAAAAGGCGGAAAAGTGCTCTAAAGGATATAACTGCATGTATGTTTAAGTGTGTAGGATTGATAACCGTATTACTAAGTTTTTGTTAGATCATTGAACAGAACTGTTTGCAGCCTCACTGTTTGAATGTCCACTTTGTATGCCTTAATTTTGTAACATGAACAACTATTTCTAAGAAGACAATATGTAATTCATCAACAAGTGGTTTCTTACTGGTTTTTTTTAAAATTCTTTATTATTTCTACCTTTTTTCTGTTGTGCTTTTCTTTCTCTTTAAATAAAATTGAAGAAAAAGAAAAAGGATTACTATGAATAAAATATAAAAAACATGAAAAGGGGCTGGTGTTTAGCTCAGCAGCATAAACGCCTGCCATGCAAGTGTGCAGTTGTGAGTTCAATCCCTGGTACTTATTTAAAAAAATGTACAAAAAAAAGAATATGAAAAAATCAGAACCCCCCATATTTAAAGAGCCAATCAACAATGGTCATCTGAGATGCATACACATATCTTAGATAAAGAAATACATACAGTGAATAAATATATGAAAAAATGTTCAACATCACTAGTCATTTGAGAGTTGCAAAGTGAAAAAACACTGAGATTCCAACTCACTCAAAAAGAATGGCTATTATCTAGAAACTAACCAATAACAAATAACAAATGTTGGAAGGGCTATGGGGTCAAAGGAACCCTTCTCCACTGTTGGTGGTAGGAGTGTAGACTGATAGAACCACTGCAGAAACTGGTGTAGAAATTCTTTTAAGAAATCTGAGATTATAACTTCCATTTGACCCAGCTATTCCCCTCTTTGGTATCTTACAAGAAAATTAAAAGTGACATTCAGAGTTGTAAAACTGCAATTCCGGTCTATAATATAATTATTCTATAATAGGTCTTAGCAATGTGGCCCAGTGAAAAAGCCCCTGGGTTCAAACACCAGTATGGCAAAATACATTAAAAAAATTTCTCAGGAACTTTTCATTCACTTCCTAACACAAAGGATTCATTTAGCATGTTCTTTCTTATCAGTTCCTGACCTAGATTCCAGATCTCCCAAAGGAGTGTATGACAGAGGTATAAATAAAATGAGATAACTGGTATGATTTTAGGGCTCCAGGAGGGTCAAAACACTTTAGTTGAGCTCGAGACTCCAAGGGCTATGACAAAGACTTCTCTGGATCAGCCCACTTTTATTAGGACCAAGGACCAAGGACAAAAGGAGAAAAAACTGAAAAAGTACAGGAAATGAGCAGGACCTTGGGAGTCACTTAAAAGACTTCTCCAAGTGGTATGCCAATTTAAGAGAATCATTTTATTCCCAAGATAACATTCATGATAGGATTGAGACTGCAGGGTTGAACTTCCTTTAACTGCTGTCTCCATTTAGTTAATTAGTGAAGGAGCCAAGGTGTCTGCAGCTGTGGCCTTATCCTACCCTTTGAGGTATCTCTGGCCTTACAGGCCACTGCAGGCCTCAGCCAGGACCAGTGATTCATAGAGGTTCACTTACTATGCATCAGCTCCCATTACCAGGCAAGGGGCCAAGTCATAGGATAGACTCACAGATAAACATAGAAAGCCAATTAGTTAATTTTAAATCCTGCCCAAAGCCACTGGTAGTGGTCTTCAATACTTTCTGATTCATATGAAGCTTTGTTGGCTAATTGCTTGGCTCATTGTATTACTGTAATAAACATTATAGGTAGAAAACAATTCCAATGAATATATTTTCTGAAAAATACAGTAAGTCCTTCATTTATGAACATGCAAGATGCTAAGTTTCAGCAGTACAAATTGATCTTGTATTACCAACATTGATAGGTGTCAACAAAATGCAGAAGTAACTCACTTGTCTGTCTGATATGGTAATGATTATGTTGCTGGGTGCTTACTGTGCAATATAATAATGTTAGGTAGTACTCTGCTCAGTCAGAGCCCAAGATGTCCAGGAGAAAGAGGAAAAGCAATGGTGATATGGAAGAAACTGCTAGGGAGTTCAAAGCAATATACATCATATATTTGTATTGAAGGTACATAAGATTCATTTTTTCAGACTTAAAAATGAATCTTACTTCAAACATCCTCCCAGAACTAAACTTGTTTGTAAGTCAGGGACTTACTTTAGTATAGTTTTAAGGTTTGTATCACACATGAACAGCAAAGTTTATATCAGAGACATCATAGTTTCATTTTCTGTGTTTCATGATTACAAATGTTATTTACAAAAAATACTCATTAATGTAAAACATCCAATGGATATATTTTAGGCTTCAAAATCATTATGAGAAAAATTGATATTTGATGGCTTAGGTGCTTTTCTCCATTGCTGAGACAAAACAGCTGACACCCAAAGTCAAAGTGAGAAAGGTTTAGTTACCTCACAGATTCCAGAAATTTCAGCCCGTAATTGACTGGATCCGAGAGAGTGGCTTTTCAGGTATCATACATGGGATAGTTCATAGTGCCCACAAAGTAGTAAAAGCAGTAAGGAACTTTGACAGCATTTTTCTATCCCTTTTATCTCACCCAGACTACTTAGAGCAATCAGCACTCACATCCTTAATCCCAGTGCCCTTGAGACTGGCATTGCACCATGAATCAACTGCAGCATCACACACTCTACATCCAGCCCCCTCCAGAAATCCCCAACTAAGCCTACTTGTGGCTCTGGGGGAACATCTAAGCATAAACCATAACATTAGAAATTTGATTTAGGCAGGAAATTTACTCCCTGATTTAATGTCATTTTTTCTATCTTATGGTTACCAACTACATCTTACACATGAAGGATAAAGGATACAGCTGATTAAGAAAGTGGTATACAGTGCACATTTTCACCTAAACAAACTGAAAAAATATACACTTTCCTATACTTTGTTTCTCTCTTGGCAATCATTTTCTATTCCTGTCATATATACTTACCTTGAGACAGTGCAGAGAATTGAAAAGAATATTGATGTCCATAATAATGTTTGTCTTTCTGATCAGTCTTTTGTTATTTCAATACTTCATGTATGCATATGTGACTTATTGAAAGCTGTAAGACAATGTATATTTCCTTTTTCTTCTCTGATTTCATTTTTAATATTCATATATGGGAGACACTACAGCAACTGAAAAATGGAGAAAAAATGAAAAAAATTTGATGAGACATAGCATGGTAAGAAAACAAGATTAAGACAGACAAGCAGGAGGAATACAGTGAACAGGTGGAATGCAGGGAAAAATAAAACACAAAAATGAAGCATTTGTAAAATGCAACAAAATACTTAATATATGACACTTACATCATGGGTCAATTCAGTCAAGATTTTAACAAGAGTACATTTTCAATTCTCTAGACAAAAGAGTGACAAATTCCCTTTACACTGTTTCTAAAACTCAGTCGTATCTCTCATTTAGTTAGTTTTCAAAAGCTGTGGATGCTCTGTTGAGACTCTTGCTGAATTAGTTGTAACATAGTGATAGCTATCTTGTTATAGAACCCATGTAATGATTTTCTTTGACATATTAGAAAATCATAAATTTCCATATAAATTGCTTTAGATTTTAAAGTGTATTGTAATGGTTTTCTATTATTTATGTGTCAATGAAATAGAAAGCTGATTTGTATTTCAAAATATAATAGGTTTGTTAAAAGTATGACTGCAATCACTATTTAATTAAAGGAAGTAGGCATCATTAAAATAGATATTTTGCATTATTTATTGTCCATAAAATCTCAGGACTAATGCAAAAGAGTTTCAATTTTATACATAGTGACTTATACCCTCTCAAGCACAAGAGACTATTTAATCGCAAGCTGCCTATCATTTATACTGGCTTTGTCTATAAGTAATTTAAATTGGTTTAACCAAACCGAACAAGTCTAAATCTGTTTGTCATATCCTTTGCATTTCACCAGTGCATATAGAATTATATTTACCACAACTAAGCCACAACTAAGTATTACTTTCACCTAACCAACCAGAATAAATATTCCAATCTATTACTTTTTCTTTCCACTTAAGCAAGCTTGCCATTCTAACACCTCTAGTGTATTTTCATTGCTATTGCTCATTTTTGCAACAAGTCCATTGCTGCATAGAAGTTTATGGCTAAAATATACATTCATGTTTACTTTCCTAAAGTTTAAACATAAAACATTTAAAGTAATTTCATTATTATACAAAATTTTAGCCCATTTTGACTATATTGTATTTATCACAGCTGTTATGAATAATTGAGTCTGAAGCATGTTGAAAATAATTTCTTTGCTCTAGTACTTAAAAGTGTATATGGTTAAATTTAAGAAAGACAAATTTATCAAATCAGGAATGGGTACTAAATAGGCTTTTAAACACATTACAACATTCTTACAGTATGCAATCAAGGTCTGAGTGCTAATTTTTTTTGTCATCCTATCCAACATTTGAAATTTTAACCAAAATTATGAGTGCACAGTAATCTCATACCTCCAGTTTATATTTTTCTGATAAATTGAGGTCATGATTTCATATGTAAAGGCCACAGGCTAACTCTGTTTCTGAAATGTCTACTCAGCTTCCTCTTTCATTTGAAATTAAGCAAGTGGTCTTTATTCACTATATTATAGAAATTTTTTGTATATACTGACTGCATATTCTAAGTACAGTTGATGAAATATAGACCCTGGTAAAGGTCACGACTTTTAAAAAACAAACTGAATTTTATATGCTAATACTTTAAAATATTTAATTACTTCAATATATAAAAATACTGTACTTTCATAGATCTGTGTAAATTTTACAGTTTTAAACCTGTGCTGTTAACTCAAATGACTTTTTTGTATTCCATACTAATACAGTTTGTCCCATCTAAATAACCTTTCTCTCATACTTTGAAATGACATTAAATTTCTAACATCATAGCAATTGTTCTCAATACTGAGGATCAATATATGTTTTGGTCCACTTCTAGGGTTTATATTGTCTTGGCAATTATCAATTTAAAATTTGCTGTCCATTTAAAAATGCTTCTACTATTTTATGTATTTGGAATTTCCAAATAAATTTATATTTACTTTATCAAATTTTAGGTATAAATATGGTAGGTTTTATGAGACTGATATTGACCTTATATTAAAGATTGTTAAAAAATGGATCTTAATGTAACACATCTTTCAATTTATGAAAACAGTATGTTCCCAATTATTAAGAATGTCATTAATTCTTAGATACAAAGTTTGTGTATCTTTTTAAGATTTATTTAAAATTCGTGCAGCTAATTTTTTAAAAACAAATTGTTAAAGAATATTTATAGAGTAGAGTCAGAGAATAGAGCCTCTGAAATCTGGGTAGACAAATAGAGAATGAAACTAATCACAGTATTTTTCCTACCTTGAGAAAAATCCTCTTGAGAAAGACTGGAGTTTGAAGAGCCTGCCTGTGTGACATCACCCTAGAGGACATCAGCAGCCATTGCAGAATGAGAGCTCTGCTCTCCTTCCAAACCCCATACAATGAAAAGTGGACATGGCAGGGGCAAGTAAGATACTCCCAAGGCACAAATTAGTGCCACTAATGTGAGGTAAATGTGTAAAGGATTTTACAAATGCACTCTGTTTTTCAGAAATGCCACAAATATTTTTGTGATAATATCCAGGATATTGCACCAATCTTATTAAAAGTTATATACTTAGGAATGGGGAAAATTTGTTCTACCTAATTAAATGCACTAAAGAAATGATACCACTAGGAATGGGAATAGAAAGAAAGATGATTGACTAGGAGAAATATTTACAGATCATATATATGGACTTTCAAACTAGAATATATAAAGTATTCTTAAAACTCAATAAAATAACTATAATGACACAAACAAAATTGACAAAATTAGCTACTTTTTTACAAACAATATCTACAAAATGCTGCTAAAATTATGAAAAAAGTTCAACATCATCATTAGTAAATAAATTCAAGTTAAAAAATCACTGGACATCATTCTACAATCATTTGAACTATCAAAAAATCAAATAACAATGATCAAAAAAAGCTTGCTTATTAAACTGAGATAGGAGATTTGGGTGTGGCTAAAATGGTTTGGGTAATACACACGCACGACCTATTAGTTACAAGATCTGAGAACAGATGCACAGAATAGTTTCCAAGGCCCTGAATATGGACCACTCCCAAAAATTTGAGCACAGTTTCCTTAGGATGGCCCAGAGCTGACATCAGTCTGAGAGGTGCTATCCCAATACCATTTTGTGGACACACATGTGGATGTTTCATAGGTTGCCTTGAGATTTGGCCAATATAAAGAACACACAAACACCATGAAGAGCTTGTTATCTTAATTTTCAATGATATCATGGTACACCTCCCATATGCAATGCATATTTTCTTTTTGCTTTTACCCTATTTCCCTCTTTATTTGGCCCAAGCTCACTCTGCAGAGCCAGATTCTCCTCCACTCTTCACTTTCACTTTCTTGTATATGCTTGGCCACTGTTTTTGGCTTCTTTTCTTCACCTCTTTGAGATTAGAGGAGGCCGGAATCTAACTCTAGAGGGAGAGATGAGTAACTCAGAACCTGATAATGTTTAGTTGATGAGCCACCTTTAGAAGTACAGAATTGAACTGTTTTATTCATAAATGAAATAATTTATGTACTCATTTATGATTGTCATGAGGACATTCCTTTTAATATATTTGATTAGTGCCTATCTTTGAGTTGTTGGGTTTCACTGTGGTATCCTCAGAACTGTGTATATTTTGATCGAATCAGTCTCCTAATCCCTCCCATATACTCTCCTGCCTCCCTGCACCTTGGTCTTCTCCCCCCTCCTGCTTGTCTAACAACAGTGTGACTTATAAGTTCATGTCATTTTTTTTTTTAGATTTCATGCACCATATTAGACAAAATACATAAAACTGGTCTTCTGACTAGGGTTTATTTTACTTAAATGATGATTTTTATTTCCATTCACTGTATTGAAAATGAAAGAATTCTTTTTTCTTTTGGATGGCTGAATAATACTTCACTGTGTGCATAATACACATTTTCATCATCCTTCATCAGTTGTTTGTTTGGTCATATGTTTCTGTGTTTGCTGGCTTTAAGACAGGATCTCATCACGTAGTTCAGATTGACCTTGAACTCATTATATAGCCCAAGTTGGCATTGAGACCCTGTTTATGATGGTGCCTTAATGCCACAT